>OW203762.1:7751092-7890122 GCA_934045905.1 Leuctra nigra | reverse complement strand
GGGCGGCGTCGCAAATCAAGGTGTCGGAAGTGGACTAACCGCTAGTTCTAGGGACAGAGTAGTGGCAGATAAAGTTTCGGAAATTGCAAAAACAGAACTCAATGAAACTTTTCTCCTCGTGTTACATCTAAAAGACTTTGTCACCGGCGGGGAGGTGGGGAAAGGATTTTTTGCATTATTTTATCAAATTTCTGTAAAAATTACATCACGTTGAAAATAGCAGGATCATTTAAAATGATATTTCCGAGTGTACTGGAATAAAATGTCATGCGAATTGCCAACTTATGAACAGAATACGAAAGTGGGACGTACTTCATTTAAATATAATAATCTCAAAATCAAATCAAATTTGCGTTCCATCAAATTAGCAATGCCCCATTTATCAAACTTTTTAGAATTCATAGACTGCAGTTGCACGAACTTCTTTTGTTTTATGTCAGCAATTCAAAAAATTGAATTTATCCGCAAGGGCGGCCATTATGTTGGCACATTTACTGGTCAGATTCATAAGTGTTGGTTAAATTGCATTAAACTGAATGATATCTATTCCGAATGGTGCCAAGAAGATGGCGTCAATAACGAATGATGTTACACTCACACTATGCGAATTTTATTCAATTTAGTTTTGCTCCAATGTCTTTATTACTTCTCTTTTCTTGTGATCTATTCACTCTAAACAGAGCGAGCAAGTCCAGATGAAGCTAAAGGGCGTCGCCTGAAAATCCACCCATTTCCACCTGTCCACAACTACATTAACATACTTTTAATTGATGGATCGAATTCGAATGATACATCATATCCTTTATTTATGTTTATTTACGTAAAGAAAGATAGCTATCAATACAAATTGGTGTTGTCAAGAAAGCAAGCTAGAACAAGTGAACTGCATTCCTACTGTTTGATGTAGTATTGTCAGAAGGAAGTTGTTATTTGAATCATAAACACCAGTGATTTCGCTCCAATCATCTCATTATAACCTTCCCTGGAGCATGCGCCTTGTTATTAGCCCCTCTAGTGGCAGCCAGATCACCTGGGATGTTGTGAAACATGCTAATTCACAACACTTCCAACAGGGGTGTCCAGTTGTCAAGGATGTCCATAGTCTGCAGTCAATAATCTGGATGTCCATAGTCATCCATTGGGTTGCCCAGAAATCAAAGATGGATGTATTCTATAGATGTATTTTATCTAGTGGAGCGGTCGCTCCACCCAGCCAAGTCGTACCGTACACTCACAGTCACTCAACATACCGTAAATGCCTAATAAACCGAGGAGCAGACCAAACACTTTTACTGTAAGCAACAACATGGCATTTTCGGCCTACTGGATCATAAAATTGGAAAATCTCACATTGTTGTGAAATATCTTAATTTCGAGCTATGGCCCACCCCACTCCATATACTAAATTTGGGAACAATAGGTTATGCCATTTGCGTGCTAGAGGGCCGTGAAAACAGTGAAATTACACCCCTTTTAAAACCTATCTGATGATGATATCAGGAAACACCGCTATCACCGCCACAGCCTACACGGCTTAGCTGATCGATCTGAAATTTTTACCACATGTGCACTTTTGGCGTCTGAGGTGCCTTTTTATAAATCAAACCGGTAGTCGCCATTTTGAAACCAGAAGTGACGTCATATCTCAAAAACGGCTTAACCGATCGGGACGAAATTTGCGCCAATCGATTCAGACGGTCCTCTTTATGAAATAACAATAGTTAAATTAAAGTTTTCTAATTACTGAAACCGGAAATGACGTCATAGTTTAGCGAAATCTGCTTAAATTCACTTCCCTTTATATAAAAACCAACTATATATTCAGAAGGCTTATAATGAAATATTAGTATTTATATACATATTAATACCTACAATGTGTAAGAGCTTTCAGCCGCCATTTTGAAAACTGGAAGTGATGCCATATCTCGAAAACGGCTGGACCTATTGGAACGATGCTTTCGCAATTCTTCATGGCATATCACTTTAAGTTGAAATTTAGCTCCAAACAATATTTTTTTAGTAACTAATTCGGAAATGGCGTATTTTTTTAAAGGAATTAGCCATTGTTGCCCTAATAAGTTTTACAAATTGTGTAAATAAACTAAAAAAATAAGTGATATCCCCATAAAAAAACACTCCGTGTAAAAAAACAGCCAAGTCTCTTCAACTAAAAAAAAAAAATTATGAAATCTAAAAATTCTGCACTGAAACGTAGTGATATCAAAAAATGAGTTAAGTCAAAACTTTATTTGAAAATTAAAAAATACTTGGCGCATCGTTTTTTTAGGGCATTGTAGGTATAGGTACTATAAGTATATGTATTTATATCTAGCCTATACTTCTAAGCTATTTATATACACGATGCGCCAAGTATTTTTTAATTTTCAAATAAAGTTTTGACTTGGCTCATTTTTTGATATCACTACGTTTCAGTGCAGAATTTTTAGATTTCATAATTATTTTTTTTAGTTGAAGAGACTTGGCTGTTTTTTTACACGGAGTGTTTTTTTATGGGGTTTTGTTTATTTGCGGAGAACAATAAAAATTGTATACAAAAAATAAACATACTAAACATGAAATAAGTCGAGTTATAAAAGTCAACATTACAAGTAAAAAAGTAAAAGTTTTACTTTAAAGTGAGGACAAACATTGTCATTATATTATTAAATTGTCTTGTCCTTAGTTAGGGATATCCATATTCAATGATCTACATTGTCAGAGCTATAAAGTTTGATTGGTATGTTTCACAGTTTGTATACTTTGCCAGTCGGTGAAGGGTGAATTATTTCAGTTCTGTTTTTATTCATTTATTTTATATTTTATAATAGCACTATGCGTGTAACTCTAAGTAACGTATTAAAATAATTTCTTGCGTACTTCGGTACTTCCGAGTAAAAATAAGACTATTAAAGATACATTCAGTTCCCTTCACGCAGTTGTGACATATGCGTTGTACTTGCAGAGCAACTTGGTGGTTGAAGGGGACAATGAGAAGGGAGGGTGGCACGGGTTAGTAGGGGAGAGACGGGAAGTGGGCCTTATGCCGGTGGGTCTTATTCCCGATTTCTCTGCATTTAGTATCAGGCTAGCAGAATAAACAGCACGTATTACATGCAGTAGTTTATTTTAGTGGGGGTTAACGTCGATGCTATTGGCGATGCTATGAAGGATATTGTAGGAATGGAATGGCATATTAGTAGGGAACATTCCCAGCTTGTCACTCGACTGAGGGAAAGCACGACAAATCAGCAGTCGCAGTAATAACGCAAGCAGGGATCGAACCCTGGACCTTCAGAGTCTTGTCCAGCTGGTAAAAGAAGACAGTGAGTGGCCTGATGCGATTTTGTAATGGAAATTACTCTGAAATAAAGAACATACATAACCAGCTTCTGGACTCAAACTACTAGCTCCAAGGCTAACACTCTTTTGACAAAACCACTTTAATTTTTACACCTCAAAAAAACACATCTTCCAAATTAAAATGTAACAAAAAAAATTGCCGTGCCCCACCTTGTTCATAATATTTCAGCTTAAATTGGCCACTTATTTCCATATCAGTATAATGTATAACAGTTTGACAAATCTAATGTCCGAATATTATAATAATTAAGTCAGAAGTAATCGATATCTAGTGAGCTGGTTAAGTAAGTTGTTAGTGAATGGCAGGTGATTGGGTTTCCCTGGCAACGTGTGCTGCAGCCACCCTGACAGCAGACCGCACGCAACGCGGGCGTGTGCAGAGATTACCATACGATATTGGCGCTCTCGGATAGGCCAATCAGAGGTGTGTGATTGGACTCATGATCACGCCTCAGCAATGTCTGTGGTTTCATGACTGTGATTCAATACTTGTGAAGTTATAATCAAGATTATGGTAAAATTGATGTGGTTTGTTGGAATTTGAGAGGTGGATTTTTGTATGATGATGATGCATTTGGCGGTATTGCTATTAGTTATTACTCATTCATTCATTATTTGAATTTTTAAACGGATTTTCTTATGAGATTTTCCCTATGCCAAGATGGAGAACTATCTGCGCAAGTATTTTATTTCATATGGAATATCCAAGTATCCGAGTATCCAAGTAACAAATTGTACTACTATTATATTTAAAATAGAGAATTGAATGTCAATTAAGTTTCTGAACGATTTTTAATAAATCAATTGTAGTCGTTAATATATTCTAATGTCACATTTACTGACGGAGATCTTAGAGTTGAGCAAAATCCTCAGATTTTTTGTAAAATGAAAATTAACCGTTGCGTGTCAAAATGAAATTTGTACGGCAATTTACAAAGCTACATTTTACAAATGTTCAGTTGACATTTCATGTCAATGCAGTACAGTCAATAAGTCGCACTGCACATTGATCACTCGCAAATCATTTGAAGTGCTTTTATTCCCACAGAATGACGTACTTTTAGATGAGCAAAACTACGACAATGGCTCGCTATCAAAGTCTAATAATTATCAAACTAATTTGACAAATGTATTTTCTTCTCTAAGCAGCTAAATTTAAATAATGCCTCTGCTCTTTGAAAACACGCTATACTCTTGGATTTTACTCTATTTTTTGTATACAAAAATAGAAAAAGTGTTCTAATTGAGATCTTAAATTTGCAAACGAGAAGCTAAAAAATAATTTTTTACATCGCCAGCTGCATTATTTTAATTCCAACAGATTAATTTAAATATTCTCCCACTTAAGTGCCACAATTAAACTTATTAAATAATTGGACTAACAGGGGGAAGAAAAATAATTGAGTAAAATAAAAAACACACGCTGCAATTACGCCCCAATTCGTTCTGCCGCACGCATGTGGTTCTTCGCATGACTGTACCAACTGTCATGCAATCTGATTAGTCTAATAACATCATCATCTGTCTGGTTATAATGTCTCAATCCCCTCCAAGCACAGAGGTGCGTGATTCGACCCGACTCTCTTGTCTGGTGTCTCGAATGCGGCTCCTGCACATCATGCACTTTCATTCCAACATCATTAAGCAAGTCACAACGTAACAAATCACAGATATTACAGTAGCAGGTTCTTTCATGACACGATTTAATGAAAAACATTCCAAATTGCATCTGATCTTAGTTTCAAATCAAAGAAATTGCATTAGTCAGTCAGTGTCTAAAAAACAACATAATACTCAAGACAGTAATAATGGATAATATTCACGATGGATTGTTATTATTACAATATTAATAAAAAGTTGAATGAAAACCATCTTGTTGTTTTGCACCACGTGCTGCGGCTTGCGGCGAATTGAGGCACCGCTGTGCCCGCCTCGTCGGCTCCACAGTAATTGGTCGGAATGAGTCAATCAGCCGTGCGTCGGTCTGTCTGTCCCAAGGTCCTGGTTCTTGCCTCGGCGGCGGCGGCTCAAAGGATGAGCGTCACACCTCGAGATGCATGGTGGAGCAGTGGCGTGTTGGCCACCAGCTGTCGGGGGGAACTTACTAGCACTTCTGGAAACGAGGAGCTTTTCAAGTACTTCCACCGAAAGTCTTTGTTATTACTTATTATACTTATAGCAATTCTTAATTTTTTTCCTGATATAATAATTATGGACCTCCAACAATAACAAATGCAAATACGAAAACAAAAACATGTTGAAGGATAATTTGAGATATATTGGTAAGAAATCTTGAATTAACATGGACGGATGTCAAAATTTTACTTTATTTTCTGCATTATCAGAGTTACAAAAATGTTTTTTTTTAATTTCCTAAAAACTATAACATAACTGGGTGTGAATTGGCAAAAATGGAATGAAACGTTAATCTTGATTTGAACAATTTTTATTAATCAGAAGTAAGTACAACGAACGTAAAATACTTAATTTCAAGTCAACTTTATGTAATTTTGTATGGCATTATTTTTTTTTTTAAATAGTGCTCGATATTACTGGGAACACTTATAAGTTCTGTAATAATTAAAATGAATCTGCCTGCTATTTTAACAATATGAAAAAAATTATTTCTTATATCAAATTAAATTATTGTTATTAAATTGAGCAGAATTGATGAATGTAGAGTTTTATGGTGCGTCGGCATCGTGGACCGAAAATATATTTTTATTAAAGGTATTGCAAGAAAAAAGTTCAATGTAAAACAATTGCATCCAAAATAATTGTTGTAGCTCTACCAAAAAATTTGAGAAAATTTGCAATATCGTACCATACCATAATTATCTTTTATCGTGGAATTGAAATCTACCTATCGCGTCAGCTATGTGACATATAGAGTCATATCATGGCCATGGGGGCTGGGCCCTTGTGTTCCTGCACCCCGTGTCCGCCACTGGTCGAGCTCATTGAGTGACGTCTTCTTCCCACGCCGAGGGTTGTGTTCGAAACAGTGATGATCGTAATTGTTGTGTTCTTGCAGTCGTGCGCTGGCTTCATGCTCGTTCATTGAGACATTGAGAAGGACTTACCTGACTCGGACGGAGAGAAAAATGAAATTATTGTGAGAAGAAAGAGATTCGTCGACGCCTTCCACTTTGATTTTACATCATTCAGCCGATGAAGATTTCAATCATAAGAGATTTGAGGGGGAGAAGGATTGAAAGTATGCATAATAAATCTAATACCACAACCAAAGATGTTATGAATACTCCTGTTTTAATAATATCTTTGCCACAACCTATCTAACAAACTATCTAATGACTAAATAAAGCATTTCTATCTAAGGTATGTATTAAAATTGCATTAAAATTTTAAATTATAGGATTAAATACCGAAATTATATTTGTACATTTCAATGGCTCTGGAGAAGACTTGCAGTCTTAATATCTGTACCTCAGAGGTAGAAGGCCGGAAGTCAATTTTCTCGCTTTTGCGTCAAACTATCAATTGTTATTTTTCTAATACCAACAAATAGAGTTACATTGAAGTATTTTCTTATAAAGTAATTGGATGAAGACATAATTACTTAATTATGAGCTCACAAAATTGAAATGGACTTCCGCCCCTCTACATGTGAGGTGCAGAAGAACGTATCGAACATTGTTACAAGCTTGTATACTGTTCTGCAACGAGGCTAATGGCGACGGATCAATGATGAAGGGGAGATGATGATGAAGGACGATGCGAGGTAAGGAAGGTGGGAAGAAGGCGGTCGTTGCCTATTAGTAGGGACTTGCCTCTCGACTGAGGAAACCACGGAACACCTCAGTCAGAGACGGCCGCGTGGGAGTCGAACCCAGTATAACTGCGTCAAGGTCAAACAAGTATGATGTTCCATTACTTGACACGTCATGTTCGAGATGACGAACTCTCAGACATTTGAAAGATACAGGGGAAGAACGACAGAAGTCCATTTGTGAAGAAAATGAGAAATGTCTTCTCGTGAAGGATTCTTTAAGCTTTCAACTAATATATTCCCTCGGTTCAATTCCTTGCTAAACATGGGCTATCATTGCATATAGATAAGCAGGACTTTCACTTTTCAAGCGTTTTTCTTCGAAATGCACCAAATGGACTTTACATCGTCCTTCCTGTTCCATTCATTCGGTAATTGCAGCTATCTTAATACAGTTTTGGCATAGCGCACTTTTGATGCTTCAAAATCCACCCAGTTACTTACAAACATAAATTTTAAATATATTTTATTTTTGTATAAAATAGAAATATAAAATAAACCAATTTTAAGTTGAATGCAAATAAAGAAGATGATAACTGCAGGTTATCTTCAGCTGCTGTTTTGTTCAGTTAGTGAGTTATCTACAGGTTGGAATGTCTGTTTGTAAGTTGGACTTGGAACGTCATCGTTTGGTCCGATCACACTGGGAATTACAAACAGAGAGTTGCTAACGTATAATTACTCCAGAAACATGTGAACGTCTTCTCATTAAGCAACCCGTGAATGACGTATGTCTGATGCGATCGATCAACTTGTTATATTGCGATGTAACACCTTGTAATTTACTCTCCAACTGACGCTCATATCCAGGGCCAGTCGTTTATGGTTTCCACGATAAACGCGAAATGTTTAGAAACATGAATTTTCTCTCATATCTTTACGTTTCATACACTCCTGATTCCAAATATATGTATCTTTTTCTCGCGAATTTTCGCGAAATTTGTGTTTTGACGCGATATTGACGAAATCTCGCGATTTCACGCGATTTTGTCCCAAACCTACGTGTTTTGCAACATTTTCCGATTCCGAGTATATATTTTACGAAAATTTCCTCGATCTGTGTCAAAAGTACCAAGAAATAGAAAGAATCACACTGTTTTCTTCGTAAGCCATCTGTCAATGCCAGCCAAAGAGTGTATGGGGGTGCCGTGCCAGCTTGTTGGCTGCTGAGCATGGAATGACGCATCTACATGACCTTGAACAGGGGTGCGCATGCGCACGCGCCGAGTCTAGGGGGGTTGGTAGTATTGCGGCTCGCTCGCGCGTCATATTTCACACTTCTTCTTACAAAAACCATTTTTTTTCCATTTCACCACCAATCGCGAAAATTAACATAATTATCACCACCAATTCACCACTTTCAGAATGTTGAAAACTAATTTTGGCGTTTTTTTATCACCACAAACAACTGGCTCTGCTCATATCACATCCAGAGCTCAAACACTGACTGAATGGATGAATGGCAAACAAAAGGAAATTAACTACTCTCTTGAAATATATTCTAAGAGGTTGTTGATCACTTTTATACCGCGATACTAGGTTGTAAACTTGTAGTGCAGATACCTGTTCATATAACACTTTTTTACTGAAAAAGTAAAATCTAGAACACAGAAAACCCAAGATAAAGATATCATGTAAGTGTGCATTGCGAGGGTATAACATAAGTAAATCTACTGTGTGAAATCGAAGAGTAGATAACCTATTCGAACCAACAAGCGATACGTGATGGAGCCACTTCTGACAGGAAACTTTTTAGATGCACTTTTTTATTTAGAAGTTCGTGCTTCCATAGGGCAGTGAAAAAGGAGAAACAATTGAAGTTTTGATTTAATTACAAGTTTACTTTTTCAGCCATAACAAACAATTAAAGCAAATATAATATAATATAATGTATTTATATAAATATCCCCCTTCTACCCTCCATTTTACACCCTATCTCTAGTACCAAAGAATCCACCAGAGGTCAGTCGTGTTCCTTGTTTTCTCGAATCCTACATACCATACCCCACACACTCCGAACTTTGTGATAAAAGTTCTTGCATTTATGCATTCACAAATTGCTCCGTGTAAAAGTTCTTTTAAAAGAACTTTTACACGGAGCAATTTCATGTTCAACGTCTGTTCATGCCACTACTTCTTGATAGAAATTAAAACATGTTCTATGATAAAAGTTGAACTCAAGTTCTGTGCCAAGAAGTTGCGTCATGTAAATACAATATTGTATAAAAATGAGAATGTGACACAGAAGCTGTTCAAGAAATTGTACCGTGTAAATTGGACAACGGAAACGCGTTCACCCGACGTTCTTTTCCCCAACACTGGGCGTGTTACCTATACCTAATAACCACACAAGATGTTCGGAATGCTAAGACAACGTGTCTCGAGGGGAGGATGTGAGGTGTTATATCTCAGGTATTTCCCGCGCCTCGTTAACAGCCAGCGGAATGTGTTATGTCTTAGATATTAAACACCTCCCCCTTGGCGGCAGAATATTGTATTATCTCAGGTATTTATACACAAACTACAGACATTAGACTGTCTTAACTTAATCGACCACGAGAGTTATGGATGATGAGACAAGGGTGAACAAATAGAAGAGCGTCGTCATTAATCAAGGGTGTGATACGCTTATACGCGTTGATTATAGGGAGGATGCTTCAGGAGGCCACACGAGATGGTTGTGTTAATGTTCACAATGAGCGACCGAGCTACTGCATGGATTCAGATATAAAACTGAAAAGCATAACATTTCACGTATGCAACTCGAGAATAAGATGCACCCTGGGTTTGAAACACTATTTTTATGAACTGCCAATTCATAAAAAGATTGGTTCAAGATTGGAAAGAGATTGGTTTCAATTATTTAGTCAGTAGAGCATTATTTAAAACTGTATATTTGTAACATTTTAAACTCCGCAAACTAATTTGGTGATAAATATTTAAATAACTATGTCGCCCTCAAAATAACTGCGACACAATTCTACAACTTAGATCTGATACACGATGTTAGCTAAGCTAATTTCATACTTTACCCAAAGAGTAGAATTTGTTAAAAAAAAATATTCAGGTTTATTGGCCAAGTTTCAGCTTGTTTATAGAAACGGTATAATCTTATCAGTCTAAAATTTGTATTGATTTAAAAAAATAATACGTGATAATTTGACCAAATTAAATTTAATTAAGTTATCTCTTTGGTCAAAAGTAAGACATAATCCAATACAATAGACGTCAATAAATTAATCGTAATACCAATACATTAACATAATGTATTGTGCCAATTATTAGTAATATTTCAGCAGCGTGGTGGAATGAATTCAGGTCGTGCTTTGCATCTCTCCCGACTTCTTCTGAGAACTTTGCTGCAAATCACTGATTTCAAGTCACTGAAAGCTGCAGTCTCATCTTCAGCGCTGTAAACCTGAGAAAGATAGCAATATTGTTGATCATAGGTCATCCCACTTGAACACAACACTACTCCCTGTCCAACATATGCTTTAAATAGGCCATTATGGCAGGCATGTGGTACATCCAAGGTCATCCCATAAGACGATGCAGTCGCCTATTTCACACTAAGGTTGGACAGTATTATCTAAGCTATTATTTGATCTATACAATAAGTAATTTTACTTTTAATCAGAATATTTATAAATAATATACTAAATAATATTTTAGTAGTATTTTATTTTGTTTTTGAGAGGGGTGGCAGGAGTGACCAAGTTGGATAAAATCAGGAGTAAGAAGATAAGACAAGACTTGGGAGTGGAGAAGTTAAGTTTGAAGATAAGTCGAGAGAGGTTGAGATGGTTCTGGCACATTAAAAGAATGGGAGAGGATAGAATTTCTTGAAGAGAATGTGAGAAGGGAAGACAAGTGAAGAAAAAGAAAGCTAAGCGTCCGAGGACGAAGTGGATGGACAGCATTGAAGAGGATGTTGCGGAGACAAGCGAAGAATGGGGGAGAGTAAAAAGAGAGAAATGGTGAGAAGACATAGGCAGATGGAATGCATTGGTGGAGCGGCAGGTGGAAGATTCAGAGGATGGTGAAGACGATGAGGAAGAAAACAACGGGGAAGAAGTCGGAATGGCCAGCCGGCTTCAGCATCCCAGGAGGCCCTAGAGGACGGTGGAGCTACCCCCAGCCCCCAACCCGACATTAGTTGGCTGGGGAAATGGATATAATGATAATTGAATTCTGATTACAGTATACGACGTTATGTTGTGGCTAGCATTGTTAGCATATACTCGAGCGTTGTTGCCAATTCTTATCACTGCCAACGATAGCAACGCCGATGGCAAGTGATTCAACGTCGAACTGTAAACGGACGTTCGTGTACAGGTTCGACGTTGACGCTCTGGCGTTCGGCGTTCGAGACAACATTGGTTGATAAATCCGAGTCGAATGCTGAAGAGTTAATGACTATGAAGTGAATGTTTACCCCATTGAAAGTGACTTGTGGCAGACTGCCCTTGTTGGGTTGCAGGCTGATCTCGGGCACAGCTCCTCGAGTAGTGGCGCCATGTTGCGCAAGTAACTCGTCTCCTTTGACGCCGTTGAAGCAGTCCAAGATCGCCTCAGATATGTTGCGTGTCATGTCCTTCGTGCACTGCAAACATTACTTCATTTCACAGATTCATTTGAAACTTTGTTCCTGATTAAAGGTAAGACTATTTTTTATAAATTATTTTAATTTGTGAATATTGCCATATTGGCTTCATTTCTGATGATAAAAAATCACTAGAAGCCTCCATACAATAACATTCATTATATCGTTTCTTTAGGATGTTCCTTCTTCCTTAAAACAGGTGTTTAAAGCAATGTGATGCCTCTAATGAGTTCAGTTCAGTAACATTTCCCAGGTCTGATTAACAACATGACATCGTCTGTGCCACTATTCCAGCTGATTTCCTTACCATCCACGCTGAGGACTTGGGATCTGCCGAACTCATCACACAGTTGATGAACTCCGTCTTCCTCCTTGTGCTCATGCCGAGAGTTGCGAGTCCGCAGGCCTGGAGCTTGTTGCCGAGACATTCCTGTGCGCCGTGCTGACATATCAAGTAGGTCCCTCCTCCAGGCGTGGGCAGATCCTGCAACATCCATCAGTCATTTCATTCCTTTCACACTTGTTGGATCTAAACTTGAACCCAACGCACATTCTACAGAACTACAACCAATGTAGTAAGATACAACGAGTGAAGCTATTTTGTTTTGAGCGGTATTAAAACGTGGTTAAGGGAGCTTAGGGACGTTGAACTTCCTACAGGAGTTTGGTAGTATGAAAGACCATAGGTTGATGCTCCTTCAGTAGACGCTCTTGGTAGTTTGTGACTGATAGTCTTTATTCAAACAGTCACCATATTAAAAAGTCACATTACGTCTACGCAACTTGCGTGACGAACAACACTTTCAGGTCTGAAGTTACACACAGCCAATGTTGCAATGACCCAAGAAGATTCTATACTGCATACGAGTAGCTCAGTCAACGCAAGGAAGGGAAACATGAACAGGGAATCCAACCAACAATGTTTATTGTGAATACAAATTTTTTAAGTGGTTTGTTTTGTAGGATTCTTTCTTGTTTGAAATGATGAAATATTTCAAGTTTCTCTTACAATTACTTTCCCGTAAGGCACGAACTCGATCTTCATGTACGCCAAGCCCAAGGTCATCCATGTTGGTACAAGTTGCTGCGTGATGAAGTGTGTACTGGCAGGACAGAGAGACTCGTAGAAGACCGTCACCTTCACAGCTCCCTGTACACGATTATAAAGTCATTTGAGACGGAGAAACATCATCATTTGATGAGGGGGTTGGGTACTACTTTACTTTGATTGATTGATATATTGATTGATCATCTGTCCGTCAAATAGACCACTAATTGGACAATATTAGGGACAAAGAGGAAATAGTTTAATAAATAATAAAATATAAATAGTTGGATATGAATAATAACGATCAACAAATACCTGCCATCGCCTCTAATTAAATAATTGGACAATAAAGTATTATTTTATTTTTTTATTATTTTTTATTTTTTATAAATAGACACCTACATTAAATATTTTATATTTATCACATTGTATTACCAATTGTTTTACCTTTTAAATCACCAATTGATCAGTTTTTTTCAGATTATTTATTATGATATAACATTGTAAAGACACGAAATTATAATATTTGTATTTGCATCAAACTTTTAAAAAATATATAAACAATTGGTTACAGTAAACAAAAAGTTATATTTATTCAATCCACATATTTACTCAAAATATTAAAACAACATTTAAGCAAACAATGTAAACATAACACGTACTATCTGGATCCAGAAGGGCCCGTTTCATGACGTAATAAATCATTTTACATGAATTGATAAGAAGAAACTTGTACATACCTGATAAGAAACTCCAACGAGTACCAACAAGACGATGAAAATCCCTCTGTGGATCATTTCACTTCGCAACTAATCAGCTACTTGGCAGAAAGCACTTCTTGTTCACTACACAACTTGGCAAATTAAGTGAATTATGCATCACTTGAGAGGAATATTCAAGCAAATGACTGCAAACTCATATCGATGTGAACCCAGTGACCTGGTTGCCATATTTCTTGTTATTAGCGACTTTCCCTTGAAAAGAATGATTTATTTATGCGATAAGAAGCAGTCATGAAATTATTATGGTTATTGGATTTCCATAGTATTCATTTAATGTGTCAATGCCGTTGGATGTTATCTTCGTTTTATCTAATTATGGTTTTAATTTAATTTATTTGTGTAAAGTTTTTTACCAGTGTGGTTTAGAACATAATATGTACTGCACTTAGGTACATTTTACTTACTTTTGCCAATACCGAAATCTATTTTATTAAGTACACGTCGGTACACAGGTATAGGTACTTATTAACTTTTAATGTACAAAAAATCTTACAAAAATATTCTCATTATCACAGAGTTTTGATTTATAAGTTGTTTAGTAATTAATCTTTTTGTTTCATTCTGTCAGAATTAATGATACAAAAATATATAGACTATAGTTATCTAATGTCAGCAAAAAGTATCTAAATACCTACCAGATCCTTTTTTAAGTACCTATTACCTTACCTAGGTTACAGGTTTTAAAATAAATTTTTTAAAAAATAATACATAAACCTGAACCTATGTATTTGTGTAAAAGTACCTTTACCTGCGTACCTATGTACTTGTCTATGTACTTGCAAGTACTTGAACTTGGCTACTGGTACACTGGCAGAAAATGATGATAATGTAGTGTTAGCACCTTCAGCTATGACGCTGTACTTAATGAGTAATGACAAATCACCTTGGCGTGGATAAACATTGCAACTGATTAATGTTGTTGATGTGTAATTATGCATTTACTACCTAACGAACCTAACGACTGCCAAGGTGAAAAGTAAAACATCATCTTAGTTATTGGTTTGGTTCTTTGCATATTTTTATTGGACATCTGTTGCACTGGCCAAGAGCTAGGTGTAAAGTCCGCCCATCTTAACTCATTGGCACAATGTCAATGAGTAACAATGCCAAGCGTGTACGATATGAAGTATAAAGTATATAGATTCACAGTGAAGTTATCATAGGAGATTCTGTACCAAAACAGTGGAGAAGAAAGATGGGATGAAATAAAGGTGTAATATGTTTTACAATCTATTAAAATAAACGTTCCGTATTTTCGGAACGGTTGGTGAACGCATTCACTATATTTTTATGTGAGGAGCAAGAATGTTCAAAGTTCTTTATATCCAAAAACTTTGATCACAGAGTAAGTTACAGTGTTTGAGTGTTAGTTACAGATCGATTTAAAAAATCGATCGATCGAAATGGTTGATTTAAAATCAGTTTATTTTGTAAGATTACAGGAAGTATTATGAACATTCAACTATTAAATGAAAATTAGAAGTGGAAGAATAAAAATTAGAAGTATAAACCTATTAACCTTCGAAAAAACAAATTCGTTTGTTATTATGTATTAATATTATACATCGTATGTACGTTACCTACATTAAATAATATATCTTTGAAAAATAGAAATTCAAATAAACTTAGGGCCGGTCTTTCAATTCCTTGCTAACTTTTAAACAGTCAATTAGGACTATATTGCCATGGCAACAACCAATGACATTTCTAGAATGACCATTAACCAATTGTTAAGAGCTAATTGAGACTTTAGCAGAGTATTGAAAGACCGGGCCTTAGTTGTTTTGAATTGTCGCACTAATTGATGAAAAAAACTTGAACATTTGGAACATAAATTTTTTTATGAACCGAAGTTTTGAAAGTTCGTTTTTAAAAGTAACTTCCCCTGCACCAGCTGTATAACGGTTTTCAAATGTGAAAAATAAATACAGTTTCAAGTAATTTGAAAACAGGAGGACGCTTCAGAACTTTGACACCTGTTTGATTGTGCACATTGCGTCAACACGTTCGACATCTCTTCGTAATAGCAGACACGTGTATTGTCGATCGACAAGAAGGCAATTCCAATGCTAATCACTCGTATGAATGTCGATAAGTTACATGATCAAGTTGTTGCCAATTCTATAACACATTTAAACGAGCTTTCTTGATGCATCCTGGTCGATCTTTCTTGGCAACTTTCTTGCAGATCACAGACTTGAGGTCTTGGAAAGCCTGTTCTTCATCATCCTTGTTGTAAACCTGGAAGAAAAGGAAGAAACTGTGAATCAAACGAGATGTTAAGTGTCTGTTTTCTCAGCTTCGAATGTTAGAAACTAAGAAAATAGGGTTGAAAGGTTATGAGAAAAGTCATATTCACATGACATATTCATGACATATGGCATGGCATATTCTAAAAACTTTAAATTTGATGCACTTTAGAGGTCAGCAACTTTGGTGTAGTAATGATAGCATCAAGAATAGCAACAATTCATTATAGAGTTCGTACAAATTGTCTGTTTTTTAAACTATTGGCCAAAGTTAAACTGTACGGCGTAAATACAATTTTGGCTTAAATTCAACTGCTGCAATCATTCTGAAGTATCTGATTGACTGTTGTGCCAATTTAATTTAGTCCAATAATCAGTTAATCCTACATAACTTGCTTTGGTAATACCAGCCATATTACTGACCCTAATTGCACATTAAAATTAAACTATCATCAACCATCCCTATTTATTATCAAATTATGTAATGTGAATTTCTAACTTTATTAGCTATAGCGTGTAAGGTTCCATCGCCCGGACGGCGATAAAAAAATACCCCTTTTTGAGAGGTAACTATATCGAAACTATTAAAGGTAGGATTCTGAAATTTTTACCCGTTTAAGAAAACTCTCCAAAATGTAATATGTGCAAGTTTCAAACATATTTGTAGAATAAGATTTTTTTAGAAATGATTGAACTTACAGTTGAAATAACAGAATACACCAGATAAATTGACTTGTTTGAAGAATTTATTTCGAGTTGGAAATTAGGATAATTTCCACTATTTTCCTTGTGGACTAAGCACAAACGATGTTTCCATTGTAATGTAGATTTCTGAATCTGTGATACCGACATTAGTGGCCACCAATCTTTTATTTTTGTTTGCAGTGCTGTTAAAGTTTTATTACGCTGATATAAACTGTTTTTCAACGTCTTTATTTAAATGTCTGCTACTTTTTTCTCATTAATCAAACTTTTTTTTGAAAATAAAACAAATTACATTTTTACATGTTATATTTTGCAATGTGTGCAAATTTCAGTTCTTGATCTTTTATAGTTCTGTCGGAGTGACCTCTCAACTTAGAATGTTTTGCGCCACCCGGTATATTATTGCATGTATTGAGTGAGCGATGAATTGCCAGGATCCCATGTCCTGCTCACCTTGTTGAACTCGATCTGTGGAACATGCCCGGTGTTGGGCACGAGTCGGATCGCGGGCAGAGCGGCGTGAGTGATGTCGCCATATTGCGCCAGGATCTGATCGCCTTGCACTCCGTTGAAACACGACGCGATGGCGTGGGAGACGTTGGCAGGCATGTCTTTGATACACTGCAAGAGAACAAGTAACAAGAATTAGAAGCCACCCGGTCTCAAGCCATAACCTCTGGCGTCTGCTTAGCAATAAGCAGAAGCAGAAACATTGGCAGAATAAGAAGCAGAATTAAGGACTAAAGACAGACGGCCCTTTTGGGGGCCAACATCAACACAAGGAGCGTTAACCGAAGAAACATCGCCTGCAAAGACAGAAGGACTTCTGCCAATAGCAAATGTGTAATGATTGGTAGATGATCATGATGATGATGACCTTGACGAGGACTATGATGAGGATAACGATGGCGAAAAATATTAGATGTTGATGGAAAGTGTAAAATGAGTAGGTCGTTTCATATATTATGTAGAGATAAGGGAGCCTTCCAATTATTATTTGCTCTCGAAGGTGGAAATCAACGAAAAACCTCTGTCAAACCCCAACCGAACTTCAGTAAACTTAAAGTTGTGTCGACTTACGTGCAGTCCCGAGTTCTGAGGGTCCGGCGAGGTCATGACGCAGTTGACGAACTCCGCCTTCCTCGTGGTGCTGACCTTGAGGACGTGTAGTCCGCACACTTGCAGCTTGTTGCCGTAGCACTCTGCTGGTCCATGCTGACATGTGAAGCTCCAGCCTCCGTCGGGTCGCTGTACTTGCTAGAGGATCCTATACATAGTGAGCAGACCACACACTTGCAGCTTGTTGCCGTAGCACTCTGCTGGTCCATGCTGACATGTGAAGCTCCAGCCTCCGTCGGGTCGCTGTACTTGCTAGAGGATCCAATACATAGTGAGCAGACCGCACACTTGCAGCTTGTTGCCGTAGCACTCTGCTGGTCCATGCTGACATGTGAAGCTCCAGCCTCCGTCGGGTCGCTGTACTTGCTAGAGGATCCAATACATAGTGAGCAGACCGCCCACTTGCAGCTTGTTGCCGTAGAACTCTGCTGGTCCATGCTGACATGTGAAGCTCCAGCCTCCGTCGGGTCGCTGTACTTGCTAGAGGATCCAATACATAGTGAGCAGACCGCACACTTGCAGCTTGTTGCCGTAGCACTCTGCTGGTCCATGCTGACATGTGAAGCTCCAGCCTCCGTCGGGTCGCTGTACTTGCTAGAGGATCCAATACATAGTGAGCAGACCGCACACTTGCAGCTTGTTGCCGTAGCACTCTGCTGGTCCATGCTGACATGTGAAGCTCCAGCCTCCGTCGGGCCGTTGTACTTGCTAGAGGATCCAATAGATACATTAGCGAGCGTCGCTACGAGACTTTTGTTATTTTCCTATTTGTAGGAAATGTCAGGTCACACAGTTCAACCAATCGATCTGAAATTATGTACACAAACTAATGTCGTAGGACCGGCCATGTGTATAGTTTTTTTAAAAAATTCGATCCTGTGATTGGTTGAAATCTCAAAATGGATCCGTTGGACCCATCAACTTCAAATTTTGCATGGTCATATGAACGAACATATTAAGTGGTTTTGATAATTTTCAGGCAAATTTGTCAAGAACTTCAAGAGCGAATGAAAATCATTGAACATTTTATGATTGTTTTGATATATTTTTTAAAATAATATATTTTTAAATAAACTATCGCTTCCCCTGTAACGCATTTGTTAATGTTTTACTTCCTTGAAAAGTATTGTTTCCAAAGATGGCGTATTGTTAAAACTTACAACAGCTTTCCCATACGGCACGAAGTCTATCTTCATGTACTTGAGTCCCAGTTGCTTCCACGTGGGGTACAATTGCTGCGTGACAAACTCCATGCTGGCGGGACACAGAGACTCGTAGTACACCGTCACTTTCACTGCTTTCTGAGAGAAGAATATCATTTTATATTGCACTTGTGGAACCTTGGTTCCGTTGTCAATAAAGAACAAATAATAATAATAATAATAATAATAATAATAATAATAATAATAATAATAATAATAATAATAATAATAATAATAATAATAATAATAATAATAATAATAATAATAATAATAATAATAATAATAATAATAATAATAATAATCAGCTGATGTGAAGCTCTTCACATTTTATTGGTTTTTTATATGTTTCTTAAAGTTTACTAACCCGAAATTGATATTGAGGTGAGTGGAAGTAGTTTATACATATCTTGTGATAATAATTTGGAGTTGATATTATTATAGAAGAGGAGAATAATCAAGAGAAAATATTGGCTTTCTCATTTCGAAAGGAAATTTCACAAGGAACAGGAGATTGGTTTTGTTATTTCACGGCCATTTGGCACTGTTTCTCGTCAACAACCAAGGTTCAATATTTAAGAAATCAAGACCAAATATCAGCAATGCCAGCACGAACACGAACCGTTAAAACATCTAATGGTACTCAACGTGAGGAATTAAATAATACTAGAACTAGATCTTCCATGAGTTCAAGAGAGGAATTAGGTCCCTGGATCGAGGAAACTCATACCAGCCCTATTCCTGACCAATCTGCTTTCATATTAAATGAAACCATACAGCCAAGAAGGCAGAAATGGACAATGGAAGAGTATAAGGAGATTATGTGGTGTCATACATATGTTAGTCATACTACACTGACTGGTAACATGAAGATGACTTTTCAACTGTGGAGAAGAAGAAATCCTAATATACGGCCTAACATGGATTCAAACAAACTGGCTAATCAGAGGCGGTACATAATTAAGAACAACAAGTTGACAGTAGATGAACTGAAAGTGATTGAAGAACATGTGAAAATGGTTATTTCAAGAGATAATGGTGTTCAAGATGAGGAAGTAGCTATTGAAGATCAAGATCAAGACCCTACTAATATTTCGATACCTGCATTATTATCAATGACCCCGGAGAGATTGAGACTGAGGCCAATCCTGAATGGACAACTCCGAGTGGAGGAAACAGGAGGTATTGATGAAACAGGGGATATTGATGATCGTGATGGAGGGGAAGAAATTGAAGATCGAGATCAAGATCTTACTCATTGTTCGTTGCCTCTACTCTCATTGGATCCGGAGGTGGTTGGTGAAGTGCAGCACTCGGACCTAGAGGACGAGATCATGGAGCGCTGGAGACAGATGAAGGCGGAGTCGACGTGGTCCAGGGGGAAACTTCCTAAGTTGAAGGTGACGAAACAAACTAAGAGAGTCCTTATTGAAGTTAATTCTGCTTTAGGAAAGATCGCGTTAGCAAATGATCACATAAATCTGACTGACATCAACATCTTGATATATGCAGCTGCACAAACACTATTTAAAAAAATAGGTTATGAGATCAAAGAGAACACCGGGCAAAATAGTAAAAATGATCAGAAGTGGAAGAAAAGAATCCAAACCCAAATTGACGAATGGAGGAGGGAAATATCTCACATAACAGAAATTCTACAAAGTAAGGAGTTATCAATAAAACTACAAAAGATTAAAGTTAAACTTGGGTTTAAATACAATATTGCAAGCTCAGATGATTTTACTCGTATCAAAGAGATACTCAAGCAGAAAATACAGGCGAAGGCCCAAAGAGTGAGAAGATATAAGAAACGAGTGTTGCAGTATCAGCAGAATAAACAGTTTAATGAGGGAGCTAAATCATTTTACAGAAATATACTCAACAAACAAATTGATGTAAAAATCCACCCTCCGATTGAAGATATTGAGCAATTCTGGAAAGGAATTTGGGGGGATAATAAACAGCACAATCATGAAGCTCAGTGGATCAAGAATATGAAAGAAGAGAATTCAACAATACCGGAGATGGAATGGAGAGACATTACAGCTTTAGAGGTATCAAAACAACTATACAAATCAGCCAATTGGAAAGCTCCTGGGTTAGATGGAATACAGAACTTCTGGCTAAAATCCTTTACAACTCTTCATGGTCGGATAGCAGATGCTTATAATAGTGCAATCCGTGATCCAGAAGGTGTTCCCGAGTGGCTAACCCAGGGTAAAACCTGTCTTTTGCCAAAGAGTCATGAAACGCATCTTCCAAAAAACTACAGACCCATTACTTGTCTATCCACAATGTACAAGAACTTGACGGCCATCATATCGAGCAGAATGCATATATTTTTTGACCAACAAAATATCATGCCGATGGAGCAGAAAGGATGTAGCTCAGGTTCTTTTGGATGTAAGGACCATCTTATGTTAAGCAAAGCTATCATGGAGGATTGTAAGAGAAATAAAAGAAACTTGCACATGGGGTGGATAGACTACAAGAAAGCGTTTGATAGTGTTCCACATAGTTGGATTCTTCAAGCTATGGACATCTATCGATTAAACCCTAAACTGATAAGATTTTGCAAATCAATCATGACAACCTGGCGAACTAGTCTTACGCTTAGGACTCACAAGGAAGTAATCACGTCTGAGGGTATTTCAATAAAGAGAGGAATATATCAAGGCGATTCTTTGTCACCGCTTCTTTTCTGCATGAGCCTCTTTCCTCTAACAAGCATGTTAAACAAATCTCGATGTGGATACAAAGTGAAAAATACTGATGTAAGAGTAAATCATCTAATCTATATGGATGACATCAAAATATTCGCCGAGAAAAGGGAAGAGATGGAAGAAATGATTGGTATTGTTAAACGTTTTAGTGATGATATATGTATGGAGTTTGGCTTGGAGAAATGTGCAACAGCTGCATTTAAGAAAGGGAAAATAATATCATCTGAAAATATTATTGTTGATAATAACTCTTCAATCAAGATGTTGGATCCTGGAGAAGCATATAAATATCTAGGAATTGAAGAAGGGAATGGAATCCAGCATGTAGCTATGAAAGATAAGTTGGTTCAAGAATATCGGAGGAGAGTTCGTTTGATATTGCAGACTGAGCTGAATGGGAGAAATAAAATTCTTGCAATTGGAGCTCTTGCACTGCCAGTCTTACAATACAGCTTTTGCATATTGGATTGGAGTCTCAAAGAATTAAAGAATATTGACAGAAAGACCAGGAAACTACTAACCATCCACAAGATGCAACATCCAAGAGCAGATGTTCAAAGATTGTATGTCTCAAGAAAGCAAGGTGGAAGGGGATTGTGTCAGGTGGAAGGCTCATACAGATCGGCAATGATTGGGACTGCCGAGTACATACGACTAAAGAAAAGCGATCACTTTGTGAACATCATCAAAGTGAGTGAGGAAAACAGACCAAAAACCTTATCGATGTTATCATTAGCAGACAAATTCAAGTCTAGCATTAACATGTTGAATGTACAAACACAAACAGACAAGGATATTCTTCACCAGGTAAGAAAAATTAGAGAAGTCGTCAAGTCAAAACTACAGGACCAATTATGTGATGAATGGGAGGGGAAAGCCATGCATGGTCAGTACCCAAAGAATATGAAGAAAATATTTATTAACAGGCCAAGTACATTCAATTGGCTTGTGAAAGGAACCCTTAAAGGCGAGACTGAATCCTTAATTGTAGCTGCACAAGACCAATCATTAAGAACGAGAAGCTATGAGAAGAGGATTCTTAAGACTGGATCGAATGGAATGTGTAGATTATGCAAACAGCACGAAGAAACGATTGACCACATAGTGTCAGGATGTCCAGTGCTAGCTAAGAAAGAGTACATCGAACGTCATGACAAGATAGCAGCTTCCCTTCACTGGGCAATATGTCAACATTTCAACCTCCCAAAATCAACACATCACTATGATCATCATCCACCTCAAGTATGTGAAAATGGAGATGTTACAATAATATGGAATGAACAAGTACGAACTGATAGGACCATCTTAGCCAACAAACCTGACATCATTATAAAAAATATAAAAGATAGCACATGTCTAATTATTGATGTTGCTGTTCCTATGGATGGAAATGTACTGAAAAAAGAGTCGGAGAAAATATTGAAATACCGAGACCTCCAAATTGAGATAGGACGGATGTGGAAACTGTCAACCAAGGTATGTCCTATAGTAATTGGAGCGCTTGGAACTATCACCAACCACTACCAAGATTATGCGAAAATGATCCCAGGAGAATTTTCTTGCACCGACCTCCAAAAGCACGCGTTATTGGGATCGGCCTACATCATCCGTCGAGTCATCACTTGAACCACAGAATCTACAAAACCCAATGCAGCATAGAATCACGGTGTGATTCCGCTGCATGAATGGATGTTTTGCCAATATGTTATAATAGTGTATTGTACTGTATTATAATATATTGTGAATAAAGACAATAATAATAATAATAATAATAATAATAATAATATACACAACGATATATTTATGCATCCTGATATTATTCCAACATGGATGACAGAAGGAAGAACGACTTTAGTGCCAAAATCCCAGATGACCAGTGAACCTAAGAGCTACCGACCAATCACTTGCTTATCAACAACCTACAAGTTATTGTCGACCATACTTACTACTAGAATCCAATCATTCTTATATGAGCACCAATTAATGCCCCTTGAACAGAAGGGGTGTGGTTCTGGTACATATGGATGCAAAGATCATCTAATGTTGAGTAAGGCGATATATGAAGATTGCAAGAAGAGGAAGACTAATTTGAGTGTAGGTTGGATAGATTATAAGAAGGCATTCGACAGCGTTCCACACAGCTGGATTATAACTGTATTGCGCATGTGCCACATTAATCCCGGCTTGGTTTCTTTTTGCGAAGAAATAATGGCAAAATGGAGCACACGCATGACACTACATAGTACGAAACGTACAATTACAACTGACCCGTTCCACATCAAGAGAGGTATATTCCAAGGGGACTCTCTTTCTCCATTGTTATTCTGTATGTTAAAAACTCGAAACAACTCTTGGAACTACACCAGTACTGCGTTAAAATAATTAAAATAAACTGCACAATATTTCGCGAGTGCTTCGACTCGCTTCGTCCGGTGCCTACTGAATAATGATGAGCTCACTCTTACGCCCCTAGTCAACTCAACCGTCAAAACAACATCCCCAGCACGACACAACTAGCACTATCTGTGGGTTTAGTCAACAATTAAATACAAACGCCCTCTATCAAGCAACCCACAAACCAAGCCAGTCAATGCCCCTATGCATTCTGCTGGATGCATTTGACCGATGACGACAACAAGGAACGCCACGATTCATCAAAAAAGCAACTGCTCTGGCTAATAACACTATTCCCACACGCGATGAAAGCCGCCTCAATAAACCTACGTTTTTTAGTATCCTCTTCATTGTAAATTTTCGTGGCCGCATCCCATTGAAAATTATGACATTGTGTCCAAGCGTGCTCAGCAACTAATGAAGTACGAATTTTGTGGTTTTTTACATTCTTTTTATGCTCCTCTATCCGAATAGATAAAGGTCTACCTGTCTCGCCAATGTAAACATCTCCACACTGACAAGGCAACGAATAAATAGCATTTCTTGAGCTTTGAATTTCATCACGTGGTTTAGTAGAACACAACATACTTCTCAAAGAGTCAGAGGATTTAAAAACCGTTCTTATGTTAAAAGAGTTAAGAATGCGCCTAATCTTTTCCGAAAAACCTGGAATATAATCAAAAGTAATAGTTTTTATGCACTGAGGTAATGATTGACGCATTACTACCTCTCCAACCTTTTTATCCCATTTATCCGAACTCAAAATATTCTCCAACATTTTCTTGGGATACCCATTCGATTCAAATGCCAGTCGAAGCTTGTGCATCTCCTCCAAAAAAACATCCTTAGAACTACACAAATTCAACGCCCTGGACATAAGACAAGAAACAACACCCTTCTTGACATAAAACGGATGGTTAGATTTAAAATGTAAATACTGGTCTGTGTTTGTAGGCTTCCGGTATACCCCCGTACACAACACACCGTCAAGTTTCGTAAATAAAATGTCTAAAAAAGGTAACGAACCATCCTTCTCCAGTTCTAGGGTAAAATTGATATTGTCATGAAAATCGTTGAGTCCGGATAATAAAACAGGTATATCTTTACACTGGCTTTCTGGAATAATGGCAAACACATCATCTACATACCGCTTCCATATAGCAGGTTTACATGAAACATTCCCCAACACCTGCGTCTCCAAATCATTCATGAAAATATTCGCCAGCAGAGGTGATAATGAACTCCCCATGGCCAAACCATCCACTTGCAGGTAAAACAAATCCCCAAACCGGAAATAGCCAGAAGACAAACACAGACTAAGCAGCTCCAAAATGCCTGCCACCGGAACCTTAGTCCTTTCGCTTAAACCAAGATCATTCTCTAATTTATTCTTAACAATGATCAATGTCTCCTTCACCGGCACGCTGGGATAAAGATTCACCACGTCAAAACTAAGCAGAACGTCCGATGTTTCTACGCGGTATCCTCGAAGTTCATCCACTAAACTCTTAGAATTTCGCACGAACGAACTAGAACCCCAACCATACGGTTCCAGAATTTTTAACAGAAACTTGGACAGCTCAGCACATGGCGAGCCCCGTGAACTGACAATGGGTCGTAACGGAATGTCCACCTTATGGACCTTAGGTAGCCCATATATATGGGGTGGTTTCGAATGATGAGGTGTAAGCCTAGATCTTTCATATGGTTCCATATGGCCACTAAACTTCTTGAGTGTTCTATAAACTTTAGACTCAATAGAACCAGTAGGATCCGAATCGATTCGTTTGTATACTTTCGGGTCTGACAGAATAACCTCCATTTTCTTTTCATAGTCACCCCTGTCAATGGGATGCGGCCACGAAAATTTACAATGAAGAGGATACTAAAAAACGTAGGTTTATTGAGGCGGCTTTCATCGCGTGTGGGAATAGTGTTATTAGCCAGAGCAGTTGCTTTTTTGATGAATCGTGGCGTTCCTTGTTGTCGTCATCGGTCAAATGCATCCAGCAGAATGCATAGACTGGCTTGGTTTGTGGGTTGCTTGATAGAGGGCGTTTGTATTTAATTGTTGACTAAACCCACAGATAGTGCTAGTTGTGTCGTGCTGGGGATGTTGTTTTGACGGTTGAGTTGACTAGGGGCGTAAGAGTGAGCTCATCATTATTCAGTAGGCACCGGACGAAGCGAGTCGAAGCACTCGCGAAATATTGTGCAGTTTATTTTAATTATTTTAACGCAGTACTGGTGTAGTTCCAAGAGTTGTTTCGAGTTTTTAATTATCATTACCCAGTACATTATCTTCGTAATTTTTAAACTTATTCTGTATGTGTCTCGTACCGCTGTCAAAGCAATTAAATGAATCAAAGCATGGATATATGTTAGCACGGGAAGTTGAGAAAGTTGATCACTTGTTGTATAAGGACGACTTGAAACTATTTGCGAAGAATGATGTCCAGCTGAAAAGTATGATTGAAATAGTCGAGACATTCAGCAGCGATATTCGTATGAATTTTGGTATGGAAAAGTGTGCAAAAGCTACCTTGATTAGAGGAAAACTGGTTACAACTGAGGACATGCATTTGGACGAAGATAATGTAATTCAAAGTCTAGGTGATAACACGTACAAATATCTAGGAATTGAAGAGGGAAATGGCATACAAAATTCTTTGATGAAAGAAAGGGTGATTAGAGAATACAAGAAAAGGGTCCGACAAATACTTGAAAGTGAACTTCATGGAAGAAATAAGTTATTAGCTATAGGAGAATATGCATTGCCGGTGCTGCACTATAGTTTTGGAGTGCTCGATTGGTTACAGGAAGATATATTGAAATTAGATCGAAAAACTAGAAAATTATTGACAATCAACAGGATGTATCACCCTAAATCTAATGTTAACAGATTGTATATACCAAGAGAGAATGGAGGAAGAGGATTGATGGAGATATCAACATCATATAAAACAGCAATTGTTGGCCTTGAATATTACCTACGACATAAGACAGAGGACAGGTTCTTGACGATGGTAAGAAATCACGATTTGAGAAGACCTGTTACAAAATCTCTGAATGGGTTGGCTATCAAATTTAAGGGTGACATGACTGTTGATCTAAAAGAAGATGCTCCTCTTCTCGAAAAAGTTAAGTCTATTAGAAAGTCACTGAAAGCGAAAATCCTGAGAGAAGCGGAGAAGAGTTGGGGAGAAAAGCCAATGCATGGACAGCAAGTAAGAAAAGTTGAAAACCCTGCATATGATAAAACATCCACCTATGCTTGGCTCAAAAAGGCAAATTTAAAAGGCGAAACAGAGGGACTAATAGTGGCAGCCCAAGACCAAGTTCTACGAACAAGATATTATGAAAAGCACATATTGAAGACCAGAGGTGACGCTAAATGCAGATTATGTCAAACTAGAGATGAGACCATTGAGCATATTATGTCCTCTTGCTCCATACTTGCAGCCAATGAATATTTGTATAGGCACAACCGTGTCGCTACGAGATTGCACTGGGATCTATGTGAACACTTTCTGATCCCCGTATCTCAACATTGGTATGATCACAAGCCGCAAAGCATCACAAGTAGCAAAGATGTCACGCTTATATGGGACACGCAAGTACACACGGATCGCACCATCCCCCACAACAAGCCGGATATCATTATTAGAGATCACCAGAAGATGACTTGTGTCTTAATTGATGTAGCAATCCCTTCAGACTACAACATAATATCGAAGGAGGCTGAAAAGAAGACCAAGTACAAAGACCTTCAGATTGAAATTGAGAGGATGTGGGGGATGAAGACTTGTGTTGTTCCTATAGTCATTGGTGCAACTGGAGCGATCAGCAAGAACTTCCACACATGTCTGCAGAAAGTTTCGGGCTCACATTCCATGATCGAGCTTCAGAAGACGGCGATATTAGGAACAGCTTATATTATTAGGAGATTTATGTAGAGATTTTCAGTGTCACTTTTAGATATATGTCATTTCGTGGTTCATTTTCACAAATTGTTGTATTTTATACTGTATTGTAAAATGTTGGCACCTTAGTGATTTGGGTAGTTACCGGTGCCATGCATTATGAAACCAAAGTGCAAATGTAATTTTGTGAATAAAAGGAAATAATAATAATAATAATAAGCTTTCAGTTGACTTGGGGTCTCCTTTTACTTGTTTTCGGTTCTTCGGTGGAAGCTGCGATCTTGGTTTGTGATGTTTGTCCAGGTTGACTCTTCCGGGATGATAAACAACCCCGTTGTAGCACCAACATCACAAACCAACATGGGAGCTTCCACCGAAGAACCGAACACAAATAAAAATAGTATTGAATAAAAATACTCGTCTTAATAATACTAAGGTTGCTCAACAAGAATACACATCTGGAAAATCAATCTGCATGTGAAATTCATTAGAATCCAGAGCAATCCAGATATTTTGTGAATTGGTCTATTGAAATCAGTCGAGCAATTTCGTTAAAAAAATCAGCGGAATAGTTTTTCGAGCACCGAGTCCGATGACCTCGATCTTATCGAGATCTTTGAAATATGGTATTTTGTTAATTGTTACAACCAACTATTGGAAACCTGGTATTAAAAACCACAAATTAAAACAATATTTCGACGATACTTCGATCGTCTTCATCAGGCAACTGATGAAAACAGTTGCCTGATGAAGACGATCGAAGTATCGTCGAAATATTGTTTTAATTTGTGGTTTTTAATACCAGGTTTCCAATAGTTGGTTGTAACAATTAACACACTGACTGGTATATAATCTCTTCTTGTTTTTAATAATGGTATTTTGTGTCGCTATTGACATGTTTTGTGCATTTCTATTCATCTGTATGAACGAGCGACGCCTTTCAAAGCTTTTGGCGCGGATCTCGGTTGCTTTTGCTTACTTTTGATTTTTGTATCTTCTTAAGTTAAGTACATACAGGTCTCACCGTTTCTCCGATATAACTGAAAATTTGCTCACAATCAAGTCCACCTAGATGACAGACCGAAATTTGAATGAAAAAAATCTCCGATTGGTTGAAAATTAAACTGGAACTTTTGACCGATCAGGTTCAAAATTTGAGTGGTCATTAGGACCATTTTAGGGGATATGATCATTATCAAAAAAATCATACTGTTTTGATTGGTTGAAATTGAAAATGGAACCGTTTGATTGATCAACTTTAAATTTTACAAGTTACCATTGGGACCATTTGAGGAGTTTCTGCAGTGGCGGCTATTTGGCTTTACAACAGGTGTTCAATTACATAGAAGGACGTAGAAGAACGTACTCTAAGAGGAGAGCCCCCAGCAGATGCGGGGCTGGGGCGCATAACCCCGGATTTTTTTGTATCTTTAGTTTGAAATTGATGCATTTTTACGTCTTTTGGAGAGCAAAATGATTAGACAAAATATTTAACTTCCTACTTCCTGTATTAGGGAGCACTTTTAAATAATTTTCTTGGATGATCAGGTGTGCAATTGTCACACCTTGCACACTGTAATAGCCGCCACTGAGTTTCTGAAATTGTTTAGATAAATCTAGTAAGAATTTCAATACCTTTTGAAATTTTACTGCTTGTTTTGAATTATTTGTCAAATTAATTCAGATAAGTTTCAAAACCATTATACCTATAGTTATAACTAAGGAGTATACTCCTTTGACGAATGTGATAATCAATATTTATTATCTTCCTAGCTATTTCCAAGATCTATGGTGCAGCAACTTTCACGCGCATAACAATTCGCATGCAAGACGAATTATCACTTATCAACGCGTTACACAGAGCGTTTACCTACTCATAAAATATCAATATCATACGCAAGTGACAAACACTGAGTGTGTTCTTACACTAACCTGATGTGAGAGGACGACCAAGCCCAAGAATACGAAGATTTCTTTAATTAACATTTTAATGAATAGCACTACAATGAACGATGAAAACTATAAACTATGAATGAACAAAACTGTGTTGGATTTGAAACTGTATTTGAGATATCTGATGGTCAATAATCTATGTTGACCTTTTAACCGACACTAGTGATGTTTGTAAATAATATCCCAGAAAAAACACTCCGTGTAAAAATACCAGCCAAGTCTCTTTAACTATAAAAAAAAAATAGAAGAAATCTAAAAATTCAGCACTGAAAAGGAGTGATATCAAAAAAGGAGCCAAGTCAACGAATTTTCCAAATTTTAATCGTACCATTGAAATAAAAATATCAACCCCCGAGAAATACTTAAAAGAAGGACTTGGCGCATCGTTTTTTTAAAGACACTTTTCTATCCTAAAAGTATAGGAAGAACTCTACAAGTATATTTTCCTGAGTATATCACATTCATTATCGACGAATCATACTACGTTTTAATATAACTAGTACTCTTACCTACTGGCAGTTTTGGTATTTTGTCAATATTCAGAGGAAATAAACAGATAAACGAATAACGAATAAACGGAAGCGGCCTAGTCTATTCGTTATTGCCACTATTTCTAGGGTCATATTAATCAATCATACTTCTCAATATCGTGACTGAGGGAAATAGCGAAAGCGCTCATTACAAGAAGGCCGTCAATGAGATTTGTATAAGTGACTAGTGCACTGAGCCATGCTGCTCAAATAATTACTGACTAGATTTTTATCTAAAGTAATACGTTATGTAATTTATGAATTTTTTTGGTATAAAATGTTAATTAATAGCAATTAATTACACGGCGAGAAGGTTCAAAGTATAATGCTGTAGTAGGTATGTTGATGTACCCACAAAACTATAGGTACCTACCAATCACAAACACAACTGTTCTGTATTTATTGCTTGTAAGACAATGCTATGTTTCTTTGCGTACTTATATTTAAATTTAAAATATTTTACAGAATGTTCAATATTTAATTTGAAAGTTTTGTCCCAATTTTTCTAGGCATTTCTGAACTACGTAGTATGTGAGTGGCATAAGCTTAAGAATAGAAAAATGTCTTTAAAAAAACGATGCGCCAAGTCCTTTTTTAAGTATTTCTCGGGGGTTGATATTTTTATTTCAATGGTACGATTAAAATTTGGAAAATTCGTTGACTTGGCTCCTTTTTTGATATCACTCCTTTTCAGTGCTGAATTTTTAGATTTCTTCTATTTTTTTTTATAGTTAAAGAGACTTGGCTGGTATTTTTACACGGAGTGTTTTTTCTGGGATATCACTTCTTTTGTTAGTTTATTCATACAGCTTGTAGCACATGTCCGAGCAAGGACTAATTTCTTTAAAAAAATACGCCTCAACCGATTTGGTTACTATGAAAAGTTGCGTTTGGTATAAGATGAAAATGATTATCCAAGAAGAATAGCTTAAGTTTCGTTATAATCGATCCAGCCGTTTTCGATACATGACGTCACTTCCGGTTTTGAAATAGCGGCCGAATTCCGGTATAGGTAATAAGAAAACAATCTAGTTTTATCTAGTTGATACCTTCATGAACGACCATCTGAATTCCTAATCCCTATATTTCCGTAAAATCGGTCATGCCGTTTGTAATATATGACGTCACTTCCGGTTTCATTTAGTGGTTCCTGCCGCCATTTCCGGTACCATTAATTTATTTATTCATTTTTCACAATTGATTTTTCAAATAAATAGCAGAATGAATACGCAGGAGCTAGTTCAGTTGCAATCGGTACAGGCGTTTTAGATATATGACGTCACTTCCGGTTTCAGGAATGGCGGCCGAGAACACTGCTACCTTGAATATATAAATTGTATTGTCTATGTTACAATGTAAGTTAATTATGTACGTATTTTAAGTATAATTTGTTGAAATAAGTTAAATATTGCGTATTTATGACGTTACTTCCGGTTTAGAAAATAAGAAAATAATATTTTTTTTATTGATACTTCATATAGATGACCATCTAAATCGAATGGCGCTAATTTCGTTCTAATCGGTCCAGACGTTTTTGAGTTATGACGTCACTTCCGGTTTCAAAATGGCGGCTTCCGGTTGGTTTTATAAAAAGGCACCTCAGACGCCAAAAGTGCACATGTGGTAAAAATTTCAGGTCGATCGGTTCAGCCGTTTAGGCTGTGGCGGTGATAGCGACGTTTCGTGATATCATCAGAATCATCATCATCTTCAGAATCAGAAAGTGGTGTAATTTCACTGTTTTCTCGGTCCTCTAGCGCGCAAATGGCATAACCTATTGTTCCCAAATTTGGTATATGTAGTGGGGTGGGCCATAGCTCGAAATTAAGATATTTCGCAACAATGTGAGATTTACCAATTTTGAGATCCAGTAGGCCGAAAATGCCATGTTGTTGCTTACAGTAAAAGTGTTTGGTCTGCTCCTCAGTTTATTAGGCATTTACGGTATGTTGAGTGACTGTGAGTGTATAGTACGACTTGGCTGGGTGGAGCGACCGCTCCACTAGATATTCATATATTAGTTCTTATCAGCAACTGGATAAGTAATCTCCATTGTCTTCAAAGGCTCGAGGGAGGAAGTAAGTTTGCTGAATATCTCAAAATCGAAACATTGTCGTTTTCCTGGTTTAGTGGTATTTAACGTCGCGCTCTTCTGCAACTAGGATAACTTTGACGAATGCATGATTATGACAATGATGATCGGGAGATGATCATCCCGAACAGATGGTCGGTGGGAAGGAGGCGGATGTGGAGGATCTCCTCAGCATTTGCTCTCGACTGAGGGAAACCACGAAGCCCCTCAGTCAGGAAGGCGGCTAACGGATTTTATTTTTAATATGATATGCTTCTTTTCATTTTTATAGTGATAACTAATTTCATCATTTTATTATATAAAATATAATAAGAATCGTTACACTGATACTGATATTAAAAAAATCCATCAATGTAGAAAAAATTCTATAAATAATCAAATTATAAGTAATTCGCCTGCAGACGCAGATGGCGATAACGCTAATATTTCATCATTCTGTTCACATTATTTCTACATATTAACACATAATACATTCCATGAGATCATTCAGAATTACACGTATTCTTCACGTATCAAACATAATACTATTTTAAGTCTTGTTTGCCCAACCGTCCGTATAACTGATTGGAAACGGCATTTCGTCGAGTGTGTCTTGAAGTAATTGCTGCAGAGTGTCTTCAATCCAAGAATCAAACTGATCGAACAGCGCGGCGGCCATTGTCAGTCTTGCCTGGAAATAGATTCATTGACAGCACTTAGGTAGGAACACAAGTCTGCATTGACGTCAAATCAGCAAGATAGCGCAAAGAATTCAAAGAATCAATGTGGAATTATGTAAAATTCGATGATAGGCAACAACGATAAAGAATGATATTGGACTTTGAACCAACTTGTCTAGACTCAAGTAATTTCTTCACTTTTTAATGTTGTTTGCTGACGATTTCACGCAATGTTAAAAGGCTGTTTATATTGATGGTTAATTCTCAATTATAAACAATTGCGTTTCAGAATAATACGATAATGTTAATAACTCCTTACTGTCACTGATTTATAGAAAATAAAATCCCCATAAAAGACACTCCGTGTAAAAATACCAGCCAAGTCTCTTCAACTAAAAAAAAATTATGAAATCTAAAAATTCTGCACTGAAACGTAGTGATATCAAAAAATTAGCCAAGTCAAAACTTTATTTGAAAATTAAAAAATACTTGGCGCATCGTGTATATAAATGGCTTAGAAGTATAGGCTAGATATAAATACATATACTTATAGTATACCTACAATGCCCTAAAAAAACGATGCGCCAAGTATTTTTTAATTTTCAAATAAAGTTTTGACTTGGCTAATTTTTTGATATCACTACGTTTCGGGGCGGATTTTCTAGATTTCATAATTTTTTTTAGTTGAAGAGATTTGGCTGGTGTTTTTACACGGAGTGTTTTTTATGGGGATATCAATTATTTTTTTAGTTTATTTACACAACTTGTAAAACTTATTGGGGCAACAATGACTAATTCCTTTAAAAAAATACGCCATTTCCGAATTAGTTACTAAGAAAAATATTGTTTGGAGCTAAATATAAACTTAAAGTGATGAGCCATGAAGAATTGCGAAAGCATCGTTCCAATAGGTCCAGCCGTTTTCGAGATATGGCATCACTTCCGGTTTTCAAAATGGCGGCTGAAAGCTCTTACACATTGTATTAATATGTATATAAATACTAATATTTCATTATAAGCCTTCTGAATATGTAGTTGGTTTTTATATAAAGGGGAAGTGAATTTAGGCAGATTTCGCTAAACTATGACGTCATTTCCGGTTTCAGTAATTAGAAAACTTTAATTTCACTGTTGTTATTTCATATAGAGGACCGTCTGAATCGATTGGCGCAAATTTCGTTCCGATCGGTTTAGCCGTTTTTGAGATATGACGTCACTTCCGGTTTCAAAATGGCGGCACAAAAAATTCATAAGGGCAAGGTATCATCAGGCAGACGAGCTGTATATGTGGTGAAAATTTCAGATCAATCGGCCCAGCCGTTTAGGCTGTGGCGGAGACCGCGGAATTTATTGGAAGATGAATCATCTGAAAGCCGTACAATTTCACGGTTTTCACGGCCCTCTAGCTCGCAAAGGGCGTAACCTATTGCTCCCAAATTTGGTATATGTTGTAGGGTGGGCCATAGCTCTAAATTAAAATATTTCGCAACAATGTGAGATTTCCCATTTTTAAGATCCAGTAGGCCGAAAATGCCACTTTGATGCTTACAGTAAAAGTGGGTTTGCTCCAGCCTTTATATGAGAGTGTGCGCGCGCCGTACGACTTGGCTGGCGTGGAGCGACCGCTCCACTAGATTAAGAAATCAAAAAGTTCAACAAGGGCGAAGGCAAAACTTAATAATAAAATTCAAAAAATACTTGTCGCATCGTTTTGTAGTGAATTGTAGGGATATTTTATTTTATGGTCTATTTTTCTATACTGTTTATATACCTACACGATCGCCAAGATGTTTTAATTATAAAAATTAAGTGTTGACAAGGTCATTTTTTGATACCACTACTTTTCATTGCTGTATTTTTAGATGTCTTCTATTTGTTTGTAATTGAATCTGGTAATTTTACACAGAGTGTTTTTATATGGATACATTATTTAATGCGTATTAAACTATCTTTAAAAATGATGGAGCCAGTAAATTGCATGTTTGATGCTGCACTTAGCAATAGGGCTATGCAAAACACTAACGCCTATTATCACGGTGTAACTCACGTGGTATGCGACGGCACTCATGACATCAGAATCAGGAGTGAAATCAGTCAGCGGGCCTCTCACATTGCTGGGGTACATATAGGCCACACTGATGTCGCCACTGGTGAAGTTGTTCAATATCTACAGGAGAGAAGAAACACATTTCTACATGTCAGCGCTGAAAATAGATGTATTGGGTAAATCCCTCTTCTGCCACCAAATGTAATCCGAATAAAAATAATAATTATGTTATGTGAGAAACGATATATTTTAAATATCAATAGGGTAATCAATTTGTCTTTGTCTAAGATTTGATTTATAATTTAGATTCGTCAAACTTTAAATTGTAGCGAATACCCAGCCTACAGTTTTCGTAAAATGTTTGGACAGGCGGACGTAGGTTTAAAAAACAATTCATTGACTACTTCGGCGATTTATTTTCTTATTATTTTGAAGGAAAGTGGATATAAGTAGGTACACTTTTGTAAATTGTTAAACAATAACGTAGTTATGATATATAATATCATAATAATCTTACATTTTGAAAAGGTTATTATTTTTTTCGATAAATTACGCTTGTAACTTCCTGTAAAAAATAATGAAATTATATATTTATGTTGAACAAAGAGTGTATAATTAAAGACACGTAAAACCTATGCGTTAAATGTGCCGAATCTATAAAAAGAATGAACAAACCTTGACAGCGAGAATATTCTCTGGATAGACGAGTCCCGCCTTGCCCGTGACGTCAGCAACCTCAAGAGCTGCGTGCAGATCGAAGTCGATGGAGATGTTGAGGAGGGCGATCTTGAAGAGGAGCACAGCCTCCGTGTCCTCGATGTACCAGATGTAGTCGCGGTTGTACATCGTGATATTGTGGATGCTGAGTACAACGCCGTCAGTGTAAGAGAGTTGTCCCAGCAGGGGGATGTTGTACCGAGTGGCACTGGAACAAGAGGAACATCCTCGATGTACCAGATGTAGTCACGTACATCGTGATGCTCTGGATGCTGAGTACAACGCCGTCAGTGTAAGAGAGTTGTCCCAGCAGGGGGATGTTGTACCGAGTGGCACTGGAACAAGAGGAACATCCTCGATGTACCAGATGTAGTCACGTACATCGTGATATTGTGGATGCTGAGTACAACGCCGTCAGTGTAAGAGAGTTGTCCCAGCAGGGGGATGTTGTACCGAGTGGCACTGAAATAAGAGGAACATTGAAGTTTATATTTCCTAAAATCGTCATTACTTTTGAAAGATTTCAGTATTTAAAATTCTGAAAATAATAAGAGTAATAATAAACAGAAGCACCTTTTTCTACCAGGTATGATGTTAAGATAAAACAGCTTGTAAGCATTTTCACTAGTATTGCCAAATGGATGAAATAATCAGAACAACACACATTGTTGTACAACTTTGTGCATTAATACTCAGAATTTAGAATAATGCAATTTAAAAAATATTGAATCTAGGATAATATAATGTATACAATTAAAGGTAAAATTAATAATTTATGGTTGAGACATACCAAATAGAAAATAAAGAAAATATAACACAACTATCACATTATGCTTATAGAGCGGGAAAATCATTGAACTGATATTAATACGAATTTTGATTAGGAAGTGTGAACATACTAAAAATGTGTTTCTTGAATATGCAATAAACTCAGAAGGAAAAGTTAGCAAGCTTGCTTTCAACAATAAATGTGATCATATTTTTTTATATTGAGTATAAAAGAGACAAATTATAATGAAAATGTGTAAGTTCATTAATTGAAATTACACAGAAAGTCACATAGTACGAAGATAAAAGCAAAACCGAGAAGTTTGAAAATATTACTTACAATTCCAAGAGTGAAATGAGCCAAGAAAGATATTAAAAGTTATCACCAGGAGGCTGTTTAATGATGTGGGTTATTATTAGCGAAGAAGCAGTGCTCAGGTGGAACTAGCAAATTGCTGCATACTTTCTTTCACAAGTATGAAAAACTTTACTAAAGCGTGAGAGCCTGGATGATTAAAAGACATTATTCATGACCTGTAAAACTTACTTGACATCTGTGATGACGTCATCCAGCGGGAGATTGTGGACTCCGAAGACGTGGAGTTTGTCGGAGAAGATGTTGGTGACGTCAATGAGATACGTCATGGGATCTGTCCAGTCGGTTCGTGCATCATCAAGACCGTCGCTAAATCATGGGCGAAATAAGTTGTAAATTATTGAATTTCGCATAAAATTCAACTAATTATTACGAAATAACGAAGCAAAAAATTAAAAATTTACCAAGCCCTAATTTGTCTGATATATTTAAGCATGATTAAATTTCAAATCATTTCGTCTCCAGATGTATTTAAAATTTAGTAGGTATTTGTGTAACAATATTTTTTATTGTAAAATATTGTTAATATTGTGCACTCGTATTTCATACAATATTATGTTATTAAATATTATTATAAGCTTTTATTATATTTCTTCATCTATTGATGTATAATATGAATTGACATGATTTACTTTTGTGTATGTAAACTAATACAAATCGAAGGAAAGTTTGAATTAGTAATTGAATAGATCAATGTGACTGATACAAAAAGGGAGAGAATTGGTCTCTTCACACTTGTCAGCAACTACATACATTTGTATTGTAGTATGTTTTGATACACTTTCTCACTTTTGATCTAATTTTATTTCACAATTTCAAAATTGTTCTCATCTCGTTTTGTTTCATGACTAGTTCTCCCTCAACAAATGATATTCATTGATACCAACGTATTCATTTACTTCTACTAAATTATTATAATAATACAATCACTTACAATGTGTCAAGATTATTCGCTTGTGTGTCTCTTTGTAATGTCACATGAGATTGTGCCGAGCAAACAATCCCAATGAACAGCGCCGTTGACAGCAAATCGCTGGCAGACATTATGACAGTCAGCTGATTTGTTCATCCAGCTGTCTCGATCTACCTGATTTATAACGCTTCATCTGGTTTATTCTGGACACTGGCTGTGTTTTTATCCCGAGGTCTTGTAAAGTACTTGTCCATGTGAGTTGCTCATGAAAGATGCGTGTTGTTTCATAGATCAATGTGGATCTGATCACTCCAAGTGGCATTATCTGCTTCACAAGACATATTTTATGTCCTGCATCTTTATTTCTAACAATGGCTCATGCACAATTGTCTGCTGCATCTTACAGAGTTTTAATTGATACATTTGAAATTTTCAATGTTCAACAAATTTAAAAAGTTAAATGTGTATAAATGGCATGAACATCCGAAGCGTACATTCTTATAAATACACGAACCGTTGTTATGACATTTCAAATAACAATGTACTGTAATTTTGATTATGTACTGGATTATTCATAGAATAAAATATTCAATGTTTTTGAATGTTTGCGTAATGTGATCAAGAATTGAAGTGTAGTTATCTGTCTGCTCGGTTTTATCATTAGGTACAATTGACATTCATCCATATTGCTAATTATAGACAGTTTAATTACGGATAAGATAATTAATTTTATCCTACGACTGTGAATCAATGACAGATTCTTTGTTTTTAAATTTATGTCGAGTTCGATTAAAAGATTTAAGATACACAACATTTAAAAGTTATCTGCATTTTTCGAAATCCTGAAAAGTTAGACGATAATCACCTCGATGAAATTAAACAAAAGATAAGAGAAATGTCGATTGCATTTCTCATCCCGTGCATTGCAATGGCTGAACATAGTTCACAATCCTCGCGATGCAATCCTCTGGGACTTATGAAAATGTAAATTCTTTTCGACTTGTAAAATCCGTTCTGCTTCTCCTAACTTTGAACTCCGACAGAACATATTTGTGTTTTTGTTCTCAACAGAGTGAAATCTTTGTAAATTCCTCGACAATATTTACTTATAGCTGAGATTCTTTGGATGCCGATCGAGTTGAGAATTATGTCTGACGGGAATAGAATCTGCGGATTCCTGTGGCTTCTGGAGTTGGGGCTTCGAACAAGCTCCTGGCAGCAACAAAATTACTCAACAATTTACACAAGTTGCTAGCACGTAGAGAACACGAGGAAAGCGGATCAGCTCTACTTTTATTTGCATATTATACAATATGAGAAAATTATGTTAAAGCTAATACTTCCAAGACCGTCTCAGAAAACGTAAATTTGCCCATTTTCACTGTGGCGAACTTTTTGTACTCGATAAACTTTGGTTAATTTTAACAACTTATAATCGTCTCTTGATAAACGGCCAAAATATGGCAAGACATTTCGAAGTAATATTTTGGTCACAATAAATGTTATTTTGTAAGATCGTTTTAAACGACACGTAAAGCCTGAACTACTATAGTAATACAATGGATCAATTTATTTTATCAATACTCAAGATCAAGCCCTGAGTCAGGTTTTAACAGAATAAATAAAACATGTTTAACCAAACTTCTTCATGTACTATTGTTGTTTTACCACTTATATTCTTTGGCTTCTGTTACTTAGATCTCGATCTAACTCAGTTGTCATGTTGCTGTATCAACTCGAGCCCTCATTCAAAACATTGTGTTTAATACAATTCAAGTTTCAGTAATATAAAAATGTATAACTTTTCATAGGTAGTACATTTGACGGGTACAGGGGAAGAACGCTATAAGTCACATTTGGATGAAACTGGGATCAACGAAGTTTTATGTTGAAACTTGTATGAATCTTTCCTACAGGTCGATATTTCAATTGCGTTTTCAATACTTGTAGCAATATTTTCTAAAACCCGAGGGAATATTCTGAATGCCCATAAAAATCCCTATATTATTATCCAATAACTGGACTTAGCGCGTTCTTTCCTGTACCTTCATTTCGTTCTTACACTTCGCATTGTGTCCAGTTAGAAATAATTTCAATTTGACTGAACGAGTAACAGGGACATTATTAAGCTGAATCATTAAAAGACATCATGTAGGCAACTTCAACGCGCACGTTCAGAGCAAACTGATAGCTTCTTGTACGGTAAATTTGTGAGAGATAGTCTACTTGTACCTCTATGATTTGTATTCCACCTGCGAAGAATCCGGTGTCTTTGGCTGCAGTTGATTGCCGAATGCCGATGAGATGTTTCTCATGTCGGTCGCGGGATTCTGTCCAACTAATTAAGAGGAATGTGTGTGATACATCTGGCTCTGACTGCGGAGAACCCATTGACTAATACTCGAGACCATCTTCACACGAATCAATTTAGAAGCTGGAAACGAGCGCGAATGACTTAGGAATCTTTCGTTTGTCTTTCATATTGAACTGAATGAAAACAACAATTATAAAATGTTCTCGCCACAAAATGAGATGACCTTAAAGAAATCAAGTGTGTATGGCCAATAACGGCCTTAAAGCTTGTAAGGCCTGGATAAAACAGAATATGAATATGAACATACAGCTTATGAAATAAAAAAGTAAAACTTTTAAGGGATAAAAATATGTAACTCTGCTATGATCCGTGAATAATTACGAAAATTAAATAAATGACTTGTATTTTTTGTCTTTTTAGGGGTGATATCTACAGCATGCAGTATGACTGGCCACAAAAAATAATAATTTTGTATCAAAACTATTATCGTGATTAATGATGGATTGCATTCAAAATTAACTGTGTTTTTCATTTCACCGCAAAACAGGAAATCCGAATTTAGTTCGAAATTGTAACAGTCATGATAAGTAACGTATTATGTTTTTCAGAAACTAATTAATGAAAATCTGACATTGTCAATGAGAATGACAGTTCGAAATGAAAATGGACGATGCATTGTGTGAAGTGGTCTCAGAATCACCTGCGTAATCATTCATTTCACGTCACAGCGAAATCACTCGAAAACTCGTATTTCATGAATTTGCTCTTAAAAGGTATGCACTAATGAGGTCGTAGTGTAACAACGAAACAATGGCCGGGTAAAATGTTTGCCTAATAACATTATCTCTTCCACAAAGATCTTGTTAGTTTTGTCGGGCGAATGGTATTCTTTTTTCTCTCTTGTTCGACTTCTTTTCTAAGTCTATTCCTCTCGGGTTGACACTGATCGATTGTCTAGAGAAGACGTATCGAATGTCGATCGTTGCGATATCGACAAGATGGCTGCGCTCTATTGGCGATATTCTGACGTCATGCATCAGGGAAATGTCGCAACAGTCGACAAAGATAACGTGTTCAGTCAGTGGAGTGGAATAGTTGGACAAATGAAAAGTCGGGTTCAATTGTGCTGTGATTGGACAAATGGAAATGTGTGTTGTCGCTTTTGCAATTGTTGCTGCGAGAGCTGCATATGTAATAAATGTTAATGGAATAATATTATTCGATATCCACAAAGACAACCAATAACATGGAGATTAATTATTATTCAAAAAGTATTAAGGAAGATATCATTAATTGTAACTTTTTGACAATAGAAAATATTCGCTGAAAAAGTGCGAGAAAAAGTTGCGAATAAATGCAAAATATTTCAATATGCTTTCAAAGTTTAAAATATTAAACCATTTGTCTAAAAAGTAACCGTGGGAACTTGTAATTTAATCTGTCACATGGTCATACTGAAGATGAAAGCTCATGAGCTTTGACGCTTTCAATTTTCAATCAATAAGAGGATTTGGATCCGTATTACCGCTCCCCCATCACGATTACAAGAAAGCCCATTATTTTATTAATAAAAACGTATTCATTTATAATAATTCCTATTATATCCCGTTATTAAATAATATTAATAATTGAATAATATTGATCAGTTACAGATAGCATTATTTGTTTATAGAAAATGTCAGCTAAAACCAGTCTGATTGCGCTATTGCGCTCTTTTTCATCATATTAACTGGCTGGTCGTATCACCTTACAATTGGTTACCTATATCTGAAAGCCATAAAACACAAGTACAAAAGTACGTCATCAACTAGCATCGTGGAATACAACTAACTCATTCTTGTTTGAAAAGTCCGCATCACCCTGATGACTCAAACATCCCATCACAGTGACTCGAAAGGGTCTCATTAAAGTGAGTAACGGGTGACGAATTCTGCCGCAGAGGTGCAATTATTCTAATGCAACTCAAACAGTACACATATTTGTGCATTCTGCTGTGACGCTCTGCAGCTCGACCCGACGAAAAGCAACAAATGTGCACTTTGTTTGCTTGTTTGTTTGTTTGTTGTTACCAGCCCTTTCAATGAGAGTAATTTTAAATTAAATTTCGCCCCAACTTCATAGAGACAAAGTGGTTGCTAGGCTACATGCAGTTAATTCTTGTCAATTACAAAATTCGATTAGCAAACATTGTATTCATTTTGAATGATAATTGAATAACGCTCAGCAAATTGCATTCATTATGCACTCTCTAATTCATTTCAAACAATGGCGTTGTTACTAAATAAATGTTTATATGTAAATATTGGTACTTGATAACTCGGCTTGTAGAAAATTATCATATGGGCCATTATCCCACTATATTAGTTTCGCTGTCCGAGTTGAATTGCTAAAAGCAATTGAAAGAAAATGAGGGGAAATATTTTTTTTAATTTGTATTACGTACCCCTCTACATGTTGCAATCACTATTTTTGTGTATTTGTACAATAATATTTTTAAATTTGCTACTTTTATAGGTGAAAAGTAACCTCCGTCCCGTGTCCGTCTTTGAAAAGTCAATGTTTGAGCTCACGGCATTTAATTTTGAGGCAATAAATATAGTAGGGTGATTTTTTTTTAGTGAAAAGACCACGCAAAGTTTACATTTACACAGATGAAACATCATTTAGTCCACACAATTAATTGTAGTAAAATTTTTAGTAGCTGTCCATCACTTTGGTTGTAACCTCCGTCCCGTTTGAAAACTCCGGCTTATTATATTGTAGAGTTGGTAGTACAGACCCAGATTTTTTTTTATTGGTTCGTCAACCTGTCTTCATGAATTTTCTGCTTACTTTATGGCGCTCTGATTAAATGACAGAAAATGAGAAGTCATTTTCTATCAAAAAAGGTGAGAGTTCCCTTTCTCTCGTAACTCCTGTCCACCCCTGTATAATTAAAACGTGTCAAGATACATACTAGCATTAATTTTTATTAATTTGTACTATGTTGCCCTGGAATATTTCCAAAGTTTCGAGTTTCTGGCACCTACCCTTAAATTACTGTCGTCATTTTCCTTCTTAAAAGTAACTCCTGTCCCGCGTAACTCCTGTCCCAAAACAGCGATTTCAATGGGGTCGGGAATAACGAAAATTTTGAAATTTTCATTTTTGTATGATCTGATGTGTTACAAGTTACCATTATATGTATAATAGTATGTTAGAATAGAAAAACTCTTGCAATGAGTGCTGTAAATATGATTTTCTTGGATTTAAGTAACTACCGATTCTCCGAAATATCCACTTTCCCTCCCTTAAAACTGCCAAAAAATATTAAATTCTGCTGTTAGCATCTGTTTATATTTTTTTCCTGAAAATATATATAATAGACGACTCATTTTATTTTAGTCTGTGTTTTTTGCATTATGATTTTCATGTGCAAAACTAAATGTAATGTTAAATTTTGTTAAATTCCTTCAAAAAAGTAAGTACTTTCGGCACAATTTTTAAGTTATTGGCAATTCTAAGTCACGTAAATTTTTTTTATAATAAGTTATATCATAAGCTTACGAATAAATACTATAAACAAGTTATCTGAGAAACATATTTTATATTGTAGGATTAAATATGTGTGGGACGGAGGTTACTAAAATGAACGTTTCATCATGCAAAATCGCAAATAATTTCGTAACACCCGAGAATCGATCGAAGCTACTTTCCAGTTGGCTACCAAACTATGTAAGTAATATTAAAAAAATTAATGCAACATGAAACAAGTAAAAAAAAATTACGAAAAAAAATGTTCAAAACTAATATAGTGGGATAATGGCCCATATGCATGTGACAAAATATATCGCTGCGGCGAAATTTGACTTCAAAGAATTTGAAATAAGATCGAGATTTTGGAAAATTTACCAACTGAATTTTAAATGATTTTTTATGTGCATACTTAGCTAGATGATAGAAACAAAAGTAGCACATTCAATAACATAGAATGGAGTGATAATTACCAAGCATAGTACCAAGGTATTAAAATTATAGACCATATCTTATTTCGTGATAAATTAGAGTCTTGAAATGGATCGATAACTCAAAAATGTATATTCTCAAAAAAGAGTTTTTCACTTTCAATCTTACTAAATCTTATTTTTAAAATACTTCTTATTTTATGACCTGTCTGCGCTCATGTTAAATCAATTAATATATTTCACTCGGCGATGTAAGAAACACTTGTAACATGTTTACAAAGCGTCTGTCTCGTGCGAACACAACTTTTATCAGGTCTTGAAATGGATTTTTGTTTTCACTCTCTGCTCCGACTGAATCTGGTGTCAATGCGACGCGACGGCTGTGACAGCTGGCTTTGAAGTTGAAACAATCAGTTCCTCGTTTATTTCCACCTAAACGCGACGGCGAAACATCCAGACAAACTATCTGGATGGGCCAGACATGGTGCTGTGACGAGTCATTGCAATGGTAATCTATTACATAGCTATTGAATGCACACGTTCATTTATGATTTCATAAAGAGAAAACTTTCAATCTGCTGGAGCACAGTTTCACATTGTGCACTTCTACAATTAAATTATCAAAATAGTTAAATAAATAAATTGAAATGTTATAATTGATTTACTATATTTCAGTTGTTTATTAAAAGGAGTTTATATAAAACTGAATATAGGTTGGTAAATATTTTATTGCGTTGGTACATTTTGATTTCAGTACCTACAAATAACGATTTTTGTAAGCTGTATTATTCATTTAAATTTCTGAAATTGACAGTGGAATGCAACAATTTGTTGAAGAATATCTATCAATACGAAAGAAATACCAAATAATATGAAGCAAAATTATCTTTTATATTTGACGTACATAATTTTTTCTTTGATTACCAGTGTTGTGACTTATCTAGATAAAATTATCTAGATTATCATCTAGATAATTATTTTTTATCTATTATCTTATCTAGATGATTAAATAATTTGTTATCTTTATCCTTATCTAGATAAAAAATATTGTTATCTATTGGCAATTATCTAGATAAAATATACAAAATTCAAAATATATTTGTGTGTATGACATGCGCAAACCTCAAATGTCAGATGATATTATGAAAAAGAAAAATCATCTGCATTTAGTCACATTAGTTGGCTTGTTTTGACGGCCCCATTTTTTAAAAACTTGAGTTCCAAATTAAGGATTCGAAAAAAATTGGGGAACAGTAGTATTTGGTAAAAAAATTATCTATTATCTATTACAATTATCTAGATAATTATTTGCTATCTTTATATATTATCTAGATGATTTCTTGAAAATGAATCTATTATCTTATCTAGATAAATTTTTGGTAGGTTATCTTTATCTTTATCTAGATAAAAATAAAATTATCTAATCACAACACTGTTGATTACTGAAGAACCTATCGCGATATTTCTATTCAATCTCCCAACTAATTTCGTAATTATGGCGCATTACCTATGATATCTTCATACTATATAAAGTCTCAGTTGTACATCGGTGCGCTGTTAATCCAATTAGCCTCTGAATCTGCAGTTCACAATTCTGTCTTTCTTCTCTAGACGACGAGAAAGAATCAAGTGATATTTTACCCTGGAATATCTTGAGTAAGAAAGGCGATAATATTGCTGGTCTCGAGGGCGCATAATGAGTCGTCGAATAATTGAATTTGCAATTCGAGACTAACGAACTTGTAACTGAAAACAACTTATAATGAGTTTGAATAAAAACAAAATATTCGCATCGAGTCGAGATGGAGTTTGTCAACGTGTTTCTTCTGGAGAAATAAGTTGCGATGAGAGTCAACAACTTTGCGATGAGAAAGATTCAGAACTTCTAGTTTGCAATTATAATTTCACGATATTATAGTTTATCAATTTCTCTCAAGTGCAGATTTTATCAAACCCACTGCAATATAGTGAGCGTCTGAAACATTCATAAACGAGATGAAGAGAATACTTTTCTTCCACCTAAACGATTACATACCAGTTGAACTAATTATGAGTAAATAAGTTACTTTACCTATACTGATCAAGCAGCTCAAACTATATCAACTAACCTATTTCTATCATCTATTTCAACTTCAAGAAACTATCACGCTATCATATTGAAATTATTTAGAATAATGACGTTTTTATCATAATTTTAAAAAATAACAGGGATCAGTTTCCTACAATACTTTGAAAGGCAAAATGTGTGTTGTGTGAGTGTGTGTGCACCGCATGACTTGTCCGAGTGGAGCGACCGCTCTACTACATCAATGAAACCCTGACAGCGTGAAAACAGCGCCCACTGCCAAAAAGTGAACTGTAACTTGGTAATTATTATGATTGGCGTCGAACCCGGGTACCTGTCATCTCGAATAACCGGATGCTGCGTCGTCTCTGTTGTCATAGCAACGAGGAGTGCAACGCAGATGTCTCAACAAATCAGCCCGGGGTTTAGTCCGACGTCACATCTCGGGTTACTAACAAATGTGTAAGCGAAAACACGCGTGGGGAGGGGGGGGGGGGGGGGGGGGCTAACATAACGAGCCATTAGCGCGTAGCACAGAAGCGTTGATTGATGCGGACAATCAACTTGTAATCAAGATACAATACCATCGAAATTCAATCATTGAGATGCAATTCTGGAAGATTTTAAAATAATACGTTTTTAAACAAATGAATTTCATTACAAAATGTTATTTGTTCCTAACAAAAAAGTTATCGTCAGAATCAAACCCCAAAAAGGGAATGTGCGATTTCATTTTGTTTTCTGAATATTGTGAATAAAGCTTGAACACACCGATTACTACTAGCATAAGTCTACTAAAGAAAGGTTCACTTAACAAAATATAAAACGGCGTTTGAAAAAACGGATTGGCTGATAAAAATATTGATGCCCAAATTGATGGCATCATTCTATGAAGTCTATAGGCTAACTCGTTATCTAACTCTAGTATACTCTAGACTCTCTCTATACTCTAGTAACTCTAGTATATGAGCTCTCTGATTTCATTGATAATAACAAGGATCTTTTGCCAAGGAACCTGACAAGAAGCTAATCCGTTTTGTTCAAATACCATTTTATGATTTGTTGAGTGTACATTCTAGACATGATATTAGAGACTCTGAAAATATTACAGACGGCATTTTCAATCTTCATGATAATTATTTTGATAATACCAAATTCACTTCCTTGTAGCTTTCTGTAACATCGATTTCCACAGCTCATCGTAATATCTCCTGGACAGAGAAACTTTTCCAATGTTATTCACAAAGTTATTATTTCGACCTAAATAATTACATTCATATGAGCACAATGATGAAAATAAGAAAAAAATCGTATTAATTCTGGCATGACAAATTGCAATAGCAAGGCATCTCATTATTCCATGTCATTCTCATTATTAAAAACTCCGAAATCATTGTCCTGAACAAAAAAATAATTAACATCGTTTCCTAGTCGAGTGAAAATATTCAGTTTAAAATCTAATCTTGCCACTTTACAGCCCCATCCATCGGGTAACTTCTGATCTGGTCCATTTCCTCTGCCCATTAACCCCGCCATCTCATAATTGAATCGAAGAGATAAATCCGATCACCTCGTGGTCCATGAACCTCGGATGTCGGAAGCTGGGGAGCAGCTGTTTTAATCTTCATGGCAAGGTTCATCAAACAGATATTATATTATTTACGTGCTAGATTAATTCCTCGGTTCGGGACCGCTGAGAAGTTAGTGTAGCAGTAAATTATGCGATGTCGAGGCGCAGTTGACGATTTATCGCGAGAAGTCGCTCTAATGGGGTACAGAAAGAGTTGGCAGAGACTCTGGAAGAGGATCCAGTACATACTCACCGGCATATGTCTGTGCGAGGTACATACTCACCGGCATATGTCTGTGTGAGGTACATACAAACCGGCATTATGTCGTGTGAGGTACATACTCACCGGCATATGTCGCTACTAATGGGGACAAGAAAGAGTTGGCTGGGACTTTGGAAGAGGATCCAGTACATTCTCACCGGCATATGTCTGTGTGAGGTACATACTCACCGGCATATGTATGTGTGAGGTACATACTCACCAAAATATGTCGCTACTAATGGGGTACAGAAAGAGTTGGCTGAAACTCTGGGAGAGGATCCAGTTCATACTCACCGGCATATGTCTGTGCGAGGTACATACTCACCAGCATATGTCTGTGCGAGGGTCATACTCACCTGCATATGTCGCTACTAATGGGGTACAGAATGAGTTGGCTGGGACTTTGGAAGAGGATCCAGTATATACTCACCTGCATATGTCGCTACTAATGGGGTACAGAAAGAGTTGGCTGGGACTTTAGAAGAGGATCCAGTACATTTTCACCGGCATATGTCTGTGTGAAGTACATACTCACCGGCATATGTATGTGTGAGGTACATACTCACCAAAATATGTCGCTACTAATGGGGTACAGAAAGAGTTGGCTGGGACTCTGGAAGAGGATCCAGTTCATACTCACCGTCATATGTCTGTGCGAGGTACATACTCACCAGCATATGTCTGTGCGAGGTACATACTCACCTGCATATGTCGCTACTAATGGGGTACAGAAAGAGTTGGCTGGGACTTTGGAAGAGGATCCAGTACATTTTCACCGGCATATGTCTGTGTGAGGTACATACTCACCGGCATATGTATTTGTGAGGTATATACTCACCAAAATATGTCGCTACTAATGGGGTACAGAAAGTGTTGGCTGGGACTCTGGAAGAGGATCCAGTTCATACTCACCGGCATATGTCTGTGCGAGGTACATACTCACCTGCATAGGTCGCTACTAATGGGGTACAGAAAGAGTTGGCTGGGACTTTGGAAGAGGATCCAGTACATACTCACCGGCATATGTCGCTACTAATGGGGTACAGAAAGAGTTGGCTGGGACTCTGGAAGAGGATCCAGTACATACTCACCGGCATATGTCGCTTCTAATGGGGTACAGAAAGAGTTGGCTGGGACTCTGGAAGAAGATCCAGAGGAGAGGACTCACCAGCATATGTATGTGTGAGATACAGCTCATTGGCATATGTCTGTGTGATGTACATATACACCGGCATATGTCTGAGTGTTGACGATTTATCGCGGAGAAGTCGCTACTAATGGGGTACAGAAAGAGTTGGCAGAAACTTTGGAAGAGGACTCACCTGCATATGTCTGTGTGAGGTACATATAATTACAAGCATATGTCTATGTGAGGTACAGTCATGAAATATATTCGGTAAACGCTCCTTTCACACCCCACCACATTCAAACATCTTTGCCACGGGTCGAGGGAGAGCCTAAAATAACGTAAATGCATGGAAAGGGAGTAGGAGCGTTTACCGAATATATTTCCATGACTATACATACTCAACGGCATATGTCGCTTTCCATATGAAAAGCATTACGGTAGCTGCACCATGGTAGAGTAACAAAACCAAGTAATATTGACAAACTAATTGCGATAATCCGTTCAGAATGCCAATTGGTTTCAAAGTGCTTAGAGCCAGTTGGCTCAGGCCGAAACGCGCTGATATTGCAGCTCCGAGGTTCCTGGTTCAGCTCCCAAGGTGACTGAGGATTTCTTCATGGTTTCCCTCAGTCGAGATATAAATGATGGGAGGGTACCCTACTAATATGCCACGACCGCCTCCTCCGCCATTTATCCTTAACTATTTGTCATCATCTCCTTCATCATCGGGATCATTTATCCAGTCCCATTAGTCTAGTTGCAGAACAGTGCGACGTTAAACACCACTAAATCATAATATAATATTCTACAGCAAAACGTTCATAACAATATAAGCAGTAAGCAATAGCAGTACAATATAGGTACAAAGAAGAGACACACAAAATCTAACACATAAAAGTATTTGTCCCAAAAACAGCACAATTATTTTAAATTTGATCTGTCACACAACAAGTGTATACATAATGCATTTAGATCGCATTCATTTTTTTAAAAAAGTATTGCATCATCTTTTAAAATAAATAATCAGTGACTGAAAATGACATTTAATTGTGTGCCAAATTTCAGCTTTATGTTTATCTTTGAAAAGAAACAGTCTGTTCAATTCCGATGAACTAAAAACAGGAAGAGCTGAAGAAAATACGAAAACCAATCAGTGTCAATTAAAATAGCGTGGTTATCTGAATCTATTCAGTGACAACTACTCCAGATAAAATAAAACTTTCATGAAAGCATAAGAAGATGAAAGTATCTGCAAACGAGAATTTATTCTTATATAAAACCCCAAATAAAAGAAGATATTTTTAATTTACGTCTGCTTTTAGCTTTTTATTTGTAAGTAGGAATGAGAAAACATCTCCCAATGAATGTCGTTTTTCTTCTCTACTTCTGACTTTCAAAGCACAAGTTTCTCTTCCACCGTTCGCAGCGCGTGAAATCGACATATTTTTCAATCTCCTCGGATTCTTCAAGCACAAATATACATTTCCATAATCTCACATGCAACTAGCGCTGGCAGAGCGTCTCGTGAAACACTGGCTCCATTCACGTGCAAAGATAGATATGTGACGCCACGCATTGTTCCAGAGGCGTCGCGCGATAATGGAAACCGACGGCGACGTCGACGCCGAGAGAGAGAGGGTTGTTGCGTGAAAACATTTCGGAACAATGAAGACATCGGCCTCTGTGAATACATTTGTTCTCGGTACTTCGGTGCTACGTGTGGATTTTAATATATTAAATATTTTGTATGAAATTTTAATAACAGAGTTTACAATTATTTTGAAACGTTTTAACGAAAAGTTCTGCATATCACTACTTACTTTGAGATAGGAATTATTGTATCAGATTTATTTTACTTGCACGTGTAGCGAGCGTCGCTGTGGGGCTCTTAACTTTCACAGTTTTTTGTTTTGTCTGTTTTATTGCCTGCAATGCCCAGGTCACAACGGTCAACAAATCGATCTGGCAGCACACACACTGATGCCATACCTGTGGTCAAATAATTGTTTTTAGCGAAATTATCTTATTGGTTGAAAATTGATAATTAGCCGTTAGTCCAATCAAAATCAATTTTATAGTCATAGGAATAAAATGTAATGATTGTTGACTATTTTCAGCCAAAACGGTCAAAGATAAAAGTTATCGAAATTTTCTTGACTTTTTAAGAAACACATCTCTTAAAACACATTTTATTTGACATTTTGTCAAATTTGTTTCATCGAGAAAGAAATTATCTTTGCCTTTTTTTACTCATTTGATTATCGTCTTCTCATCTTTTTAATGTCTGCAGAGCAGCAACTTTCCTGGAATACAAGTGCTCGTTCATCAACGCGTTACACAGAGCGTTTTCCTAGTAGTATTCGAGCATGAGACGCTGTTGTATAAAATACACTGATTTCTATGTTTGTTTTAATCCCTCAACTCCTTACAAAAAGCTCACATGGATCTTCCTTTGAAAATCATCAACGCACTAATGTCTAAAATCAAGAAACATCTTCAACGCATTACGCTTCCCATCTCAATGACGCCTACTGAATTAAGTACGCATCATGAAATCAAATTGCCTCACCCCTAATCTCAATCCTCACTGTCAACATCGAGGACGGAACGAGAGGGTAAACTGCCAATAACTATCTTCTAAACAACTCGGCGCATACGGATCAAGATTAGCTGAATTCCCTTCCAACGCCCTTCCCATTGAGAAGCGGAGAAAGCTTAGAGGAGTATTTACATAACATTATCACACGGCTTAGCTTTGTGACGTCATATCAAGTGTTGAAGTGAGATAGGAAGAAGAGATTAAGTGGGATTTCGAGTTAATTCGACTTATTATAACGCACACGCAGCGAGCTGTTTTCTTCTGGCGACGCGCGGAATTCGAGCGGGTTAATTGAGAGTTGATTTGATATTGTGAGATGAATGGAGCTGAAAATTAAAGATAACTCAGCCGTATGGAATTTGGGTGATCATTTTAAAGGATTTTGTTTGTCACATGAATTGACTTAAACAACGGAATGGAAGGAAATTATGAAACAGTTCTTGGACGTCTATTGAACTGATTTATAAGCGATGTTTAACGGTCAATTGGGCGTTTCTTCGGCTGGTTAATTACTCTTGGTCAATTGATTAAACTGTTTAATTATTATGCAGATTAAATGCACTGGCTATAATAGTTAAAATCATCTGCGTTTAGAAAATGATCCGAATTTAATTAATTAAAAAGATATTTGCTCCCAGACACAATATAATATGTGCGTTAACTCCATAGTACAGAATGGCGATGTACACCTAGGTTGTAGTAATGTGTACTAGTTAAAGTTAGCATTTCCATACAACTGTTCCTTTAGGGGATACATAATTTCACTGCGAAAGTATTTGCCCAATTCCCTATGGTATGGCTCAAAAACGTTGTGCCAGTCCAATCACATCCCTGTTCTTAATCAAAACATTAACAACAAAGTTACTAAAATCCCTTACTAAAAATAATGTGTTACTTTTTATTTTATTTATACCGATGTTGTTATATACATGTTTCCACTGGCAGAGATAGTTGCGTGCATCCATGAAAATTTAATCTATATATAAGCGAACCTTTGCCATTCATGCAAAATTATATACTCTGTATGTGCGCATAGGCAATTGATGTCAGGTAAATGACACTCTGCCAATGGTGTTATAAATAATGAGTTAGTTTGTTGTCCCAGCGAGTGTACAGCAACTCTTTGCAATGTAAACCATGTTACTCTGGTTGTTTCCAGAGAGGAGAGCTTTTTAAAAGGGTAATACGATGCCAGTGGCCTTTAACAGCTTTCCCCGGCTTCAAAAATCCTACCCACTAACAAACAAATAATAAAGTTTAATAGTATTTTCTTCTTTTTATAAGTTTTAAAAGAGAACTTTTTGTTGGAGCTATTTGTGCAAGTCAATTCCGTACAGAACGTAAAAGCGGCATTTGCAGGGACCAAATGTACAGAAAATACACACGTGTTATAGTTATTTCGAGATGTTTTTGTGACGTTAGTTATCGAGCTGAACTAAATGAAGAGCGAAGCAATTGCAAGAGCGGGAGACTCATTTAGAGAAGGCGATAAACCGACAAAATTATCTGAGAATTACTTTCGATAAATTGTTTGAAAGAATATTTTGCAGACTCGGAAGATTCTGGCGCGGACTGAAAATTGTCTTCTTCCACTTTAATGAGTTCCAGAAGATTGCACGGAAGACGTGACTTTTCCTAATATTTATAAATACTTCTTTAAAACGACGAAATGCTGAGCTTAGTTTTGTTTGGCGTCGTACTGATCAGCATTAATATTCATATAAGAATTGAATGAAATGCATACCTCGTCAAAACTATTTTCCGTTATGCAACGAAAAGGGAAAAATAATGTAGGGTGGTGTCAATAAATTAATTAATTTGACTTATGTTTGATTATGAAATTAAAATTTTTTTATGGTTTTTTCATACAAATAATATGTTTACATCCTCATATGTTCAGGAATTGTCCTCAATTTGTACATATAAATAATTACTTATAAGTAAAAATATTAATATGTCTTATTTCAGGAATTATGTAATTGTTTACTTATACAAGTAGAAAGAGATAATCATTACTATTAATTAGCCTGTAGTAATCCTTTATTTCCCATGCTTAAAGCGAATATGCCGTCATATGACAAACATCCCATGCAAACAAACCCCCCCCCCCCCCCCCCCCCCCAGTGCGCGATACAGTTCCAGTTGTCATCCACTGCATTACAGCAAAGCATAATCCCACGACATCCATTCACGAGAATAATTTGTAGCGCCACCTTGCATAATTATTAAACATAGGTGCGTCATTAATCCATTAAATGTCACTGAGTAACATGGAGGTGTGCTTAATGCCCGTGATTAGCGCCAGCATCGCGTGAACTCCGACCTCATTACGTCATTTGGCCGAGGTCGAATGGACGCGGCACAGGCTGGAGTCATCTCTGCACTGACTATTGCTCTGTACTGCCAACATGTTGCCAAACGTTCATTTTAACTTTTTATATCAATCTCAATTTAATATTAACAGCTAATTTGCTAAATGACGGACAGAGCGACAGAAAAACCAAAATGGCTAAAATGTATCTTTGTCACATGCTCTTTAAAGCAATTTAGGCTCGTCTTTGGCTGGCCATGATGCAAACTATTTTGACTTTTAGTTATTACAATGTACACTTGGCCAAATAAAAATTGATCATTCAATAAATCTGATAGGCTGATAAATGTAAGATCTCACCATCAGAAGTCAGTCTAAGCGATCTCATTGTCTCACTCTAGTAGGTGACCTCACATTTCAATGATAATAACAAGCTTTGATTGGTTATGGAACATGACCCGCAGTCATTCAAATTTGTTCAACGATCAATTTTGGTCTGGCCGAGTGTACATACATCAACGGAGAAAGTTGGTTCTGAACTTTTATTCTCTCTGACGGCTCCGGGTTAGATTACCGCGACTGTCTTTACTGACTGAGATTAAAGTTAGTGGTTTCCTCAGTCGACAGGCAATGAGTGAGGTAGGCTCCCTATAATAATACACTACAACCGCCATCTTCCCACCGTTCATCCTTACCCAATATTCATCATCATCCCTTGCAAAATTAAAAGCAGTAAATGCAACAGAATAGTTGGTAATTACCCAATTGTGTCAGAGGATTATCTCATTATCTAATCCCTAATCATCCTATAATGTTTAGAGATTCATCTGACAATACATCTATAGCCATCATGCAGTACACGAATTTCCATTTTCTGTAGTCAAGTATTAAATACCACCGGTTTAATTATGCATTTACCTAATGTACCTATTACATCTGTCTTAATTTGTAATTAAATCTAGTTAAACCCCTAAGGACAAAGCCATTGTATTTCCTGTCATTCGGAATCATCATAAATGTACCTATGTTTCTATTTATAAATAATAATAATAACTAAATTTGAAATCAATATTCCCTGGCTAGACAGTAGTATTTAAAAATGAGATCGTCAACCTCAAGTAACTATTCCAGCAATGCCAGAGACTTGAAGTTTCATACGAGCTTTTCAGTCAACACTGAAATATACACTAAGTATTTGAAAAAACTGTTCACTGTACTGAAGCAAAAAGTTAAAAAGTTAACAATACTGAAAAAAGGGTGCTATGGAAACATAAATAACAACATTTAGGTTGTTAACATTGATATGTAGTCATAATAAATTCTTTCAATCTGGCAGATAATTCACAATACCTAATGTTTTAATAACAATATTTCATAATTCCTGCACCAATATTTCTCAGTTGATCAAACAATACTCAAGTCAAAGAAGCAATAGAGTTTCTTATTCTAAGACATAAAGCATTTTCACGTTTCCGAACTACATTTACTTGAATTCAGAGGGTGTACCAATTTTCTTAATCATGGTTGTGTAATTCACACTAAGACATTCCAAAGAATTAAAGACACATCAAGAAGCAGACGTCGAGATGATGTTGATTGATACTTCAATACTATGATATCGGTTTTTGCTATGTATGTCTCTATAAACTGCAAAATACTTATCATGTATTAATGTGTGAAATATTTAGTTTGTTTGTAAGTAATAACTAATAACATTCCATTTTAATACCACAATAGCCCGTTTCGATTTGAATATAAAAGACACACTTTCCTTGAAAGGAGGAAAATGTCAAGAGTTTCCCATCCCACATGTCGAATAGCTGCAACGTGTCCCGGGTTTGACTCGCGGCTTCTGCAGTACTGGATGGAGGCTGCATCCTGGACCATACAGATGACCGATGGAGAGTGTAATAAAGCTAATGACGAGAGGAGATGCGAGTCCGTGGTTTGCTACACCAGCACAGACAGATGACCGGGGGTTAATGACTTCCGGCTCGCAATGAGGGGTTGCTTCTCATTTCGAGAATCTATTAAGCACCACCTCCGTGAATTTCAAGTGGAGGATTCCAGCGAACATTCCTGGATTTCCAACGAAACGGGTTATGTCTGCCATTAAAACAGAAAGAAATTGCTTATTATCAAAAAAAAATAAAAAATCCAACATCTGCCACCAAGTTATATTTTAAAATATTTAACAATTTTGTGTAGACATACCTATTGTGTAGAGAACTGAAAAAATATGGTAAATTAATAGTTTTATTTCATATATTGCAAAATTTTGTAAGTTGCGACTCCCACCACTGACCTTTTGGTTTACCTATACTCATTTCGCCAACCGACTGTGCAAAACTTCTAAATTAGCAGTAATATTATCCATAGCATCATTACTTCTACGACGCTTGGTTTTATATTACTTAGATAAAATCGTACCGCATTTTATGAGCGATAAAATCGGTCAACGTACCGCCCACAAATAGTTAGTGCATTCATGGAATATTAAAGGATTTGATGTTCAATGCTTCATTGGAGTACCAACCTACAGGTCATTGGTTCCATTGAAATCTGCAGCCCATGTCCTGACGTCATACGGCAGTCTGATAAATACATCACTTTCAAACAATATGATTTCACTAATAAAAGAGAACATTTTACGAAACTTCAATTATTGATGGAATATGGAAGATTGTTAATTCGTTTATGAATTAAATTAATTTAATTATAATGATGTTTTATTCCCTCAGTCGAGAGGCACATGCTGGGAAGGTACCATACTAATAGGCCACGACCGCCTCCTTCCCACCTTCCATCCTTACCTACTCTTCACCATCTTCTCCCAATCATCATCATAATCATTCATCTGTCGCCATTAGCCTCGCTGCAGAACAGTGCGACGTTAATCCCCAGACAAAATTGTTTAACGTCGCACTGTTATACAACTAACCTAATGGCGACGGACGAATGGTTATGATGATGATTGGGAGATGATGGTGAAGAGTAGGTAAGGATGGTAGTGGGAAAGATTATAAAGATAGGAAGATAATGAAGAATAGAAGGATGGACGTTGTCTATGTATATTATAGGAAACCTTCCCGTTATTTTCCTCTAGTCTGAGTAAATCCACAAAACCTCAGTCAGGAATGACGGGAAATCCGGGACCTCCGGATTGGTCCAGGACGACTCGCTCCATTGTATTATAAATCTTGTCGCATGATATTCGCAAGATATTGTTTCAAGCGCAGAAGATTGACATAAAGCTCAACTCCACCTCCGACTATTTCCATCTTATATCGGATTTGCTTCAGTGACAGGTGGGTCTGATATGATGACGTCAGAATGGCGCCGGGTGACAAGTGAGCGATGGGGGGAGTTGATGTGAAATAACGAGATGCCAGCGGAGCGTATTGATATCTACTTCTGAAGATGTGAGGATCAGGGGAAAGTGACAATAATTATTTAACTGCTCCTCCATTCACAATTTGTAATACAATCGTCATGTGTCTTATACAATTTTAATTGCAATTACTTAGCACAGGACCAACATCGTACTAAAATTCAGAAAAGAAAAATATGGCAATAAATATAATTTTCTTTGTAGGCACCGTATTTCTTTGGTATAGGCACTTATTCCTCTAAGGTATATAGGTGTCATTTTTGCTGCGACATTACAGACAGCGCGGCGGGTGACAGAAATCTGCAACGTTGCAGGACGTCAAATCAGCTGCAGTTACATTTTGTTTTGCAAACATTACGCATTTATCAACTCTTGAATTTTACAAAAGTGTACGAGTATATAAAATTATGTCCCTATTAAAATTCTAATTAATTAAGAATTAGTTTTTCAATGCCTTGCTAACTTTTAACCAGTCAGTTAGGACTATATTGACATGGCAACAACCAATGACAATCCTCGAATGACTGTTTGAAATTTAACTACTGGTTTAGCAGACTATTGAAAGGCCGGCCCTAAGTTTTGCAAAATGTCACCGATATCTGATAACAATATTAATTTGCGCCCTTCATGTACTAATTCTGAGCTAGTGTGATTTAGGGCCAGTCTTTCAATACTCTGCTTACTTTTAAACTGTTGATTAAGACTGCATTGTCAAGGCAAAAACCAATTGAAAGACAGAGTTTTGTAGTAACTAGCTAATTGAGCTTTAGCAGTGTATTGAAAGACCGGCCCTTATTTGTTGACATCTGATCGTTTGCTAAGTCACGGCCTATGATAGATAAAACAATTGAAAATTTTCTACAACTTGGCAGATTTCTTTCAAGGGGAGCTATAGGGCTTTGAACACACGATGCCTATACCTACTATTTGGTTGTCTATAAAAACATTTGTTACCTACCGGATGTTATATTCAATGATATTGGTTTTCCTAACCGTCTGTTGGCGGCTTAGACATACTCATTAAATTTACTCTCAACTAATTTTATATTTAGATAAGTGGCAGTCATTTTTAAGCCATAAAAACGCAATTGTGATTCATTCCAAAGAGTCTTCTTGAACGGAGCTGTATTTTTATTGCACATAATCTACATTGTACATCCTTCATCCTTCGATTTTATAATAGTGATTTGTCACAATGAGCACAAAGTTCCCAGAATAAAACTCGATTCTCCTGGTTTAATACGCAAACACCATATCAAGATCAGAGAGCCCGCCTGATGCCCGGATATCTGATCTTGATCTCTCATTTGCGTACGTTCTGCTCGGATGACTGGTGGATTCCTTGATGTCTTAATCCTGTCAGTTGAACCGCGTCTAATCACCGTCATCATCATCATCTTTCACCGCGCCGCCGAGCCATCAGCTCAGAGCTACCGTGCATAATCGTACAGCTCTGGGGCGCTAGCACCACACGGTCACGTCGTTTGCCGACGCGTTACTTAGTAAATGACCAGAACTTCTAGTTACAAATAGTTATAAGGTATTATCTTTACCGTTATGAGTGCAGGAACCTGGTGCCAAAACATGGCAAAAAAGATTCTCCTTATCTTGCACCGTGCAATATACATGTATAAAACTTATAAAATGTGAGAACCCGCAGTGTATCATTATATTATTTAAGGTGATACTAGCGCTCGGCCGTTTTAGAAAATTGAGAGAGAAAAATTGTTTCATAAGTGAGTGTAACTTTTACAGGATGTTCACATGATCAGTCTGATTGTATATTAGTAGCACTTTTTCATTTTTGCTTATTGCATCGTTAATTAGGCGCCAGTTATTCAACAAAACCGCGCAATACTATGAAATTTGCGATATGATTGGAGACCAAACCCGTTAACCAATTGATCTCAAATTTTAATCATGATTAGATGAAAGACAAACTTAGGGTTATCCCTTGGCACATTTTTGAAATTTAATTTTATACGGCGCCCAGGGAGACAAGAAAATAGCAAATTTTTCACCAAAAATCCACTAATTATTACTAATTAACGAAACAAAAAATTGAAAATGTACCGAGGGATAACCCTAAGTTTGTCTTTTATCTAATCACGATTCAAATTACAAATAATTTGGTCTACCCATTTCGTCTCCAATCGTATCGCAAAAAGTGTCTACAAAAAGCAGCAAAATCGCTAGCGCTTGCAGCACCTTATAAGTGCTTGTTTTGAGTTTACTTCAATTAAACGTATTGATAACCATGAATTATTTAGGATTTGACAGGTCTTGACAAAGGTTTTCACAAAGATTTTGACACCAATTGGTGTCAAAAGTAAAGTTTATCGTTCATACTCTTGGTCAACTTTATTTTTTATTTATAACTAAAATAATGTTTGTTGACAATTGATCAAATGAATTATGTAAATCAATCATTGTCAATTAAATTATTGGAATGGATTGGATGAATGGAATGGTTGTATCATTAGAAAGGTGTGAAAGTTAAAATTGAAAAAACTGTCTTCCAGTCTTCTACCTCTGAGGTACAAAAATATATTACTTCTACAAAACAGAACGAAAAGGACACTGAAAGTGCCAAAAGGTAACTCGTGACTTTTGTACTTGGCTGAGTTTTCACAAGAAATATGATTTTCCGTGTGAAACAACTGGACATTCGGACAGAATTCATCCGTCGCTTTTCACTTCACGGCTGAATCCTTCATTGTTTGTCGAAGCGCATCCAGATTCCTGCGCACTCGAGTTCAAAAGCCGTTTCTTCCTGAATGAGCCTCGTTCACAACTGACTTTGACACGCAGTTGAGTTATTACTTCGGGCATTTCGTTTCAAACCTTGCCTTGTTGATGGATATTTATTTTAACTACTTAAGAACGAAGTGAGAGTTTGAGATGCTTCATGACTAACAGAGTGTCAGAGAGTGGGGGGTGGGGGGTCAGTTCGCCTTAGGCTAACACATTTAAAAATACATTTTATGAACTGAAATCATGAAACTAAACAAGATGTCGATTTGTATCTACTTGATAATAATTCAGTCCATTGAACACGAATGGTCTAATGAACTAGATCCATAATCCAGTTATCACATGCAATTCTAGATAATATATTGCTTTACAAATTTGATGATATTTGGTTTTACATTTAACGTTTTAAAACATTAGGAAAACTATCTCATAAGATATTTTATCTCTGAAATTAACTGCATGTGAATATCTTTATAAACCAAAGCCATCCAGGTGACATTGATAGGGCACTAGCCAAACTATCTCCCGCATAGATGGCGCCACCAACGCGTTTGAGAGAACTCGAAACTAAAACGCGTGAAGTGGGTTTTTCACCGAGAGAGCAAGTCAAAAATGTAGCTATTAGTGTAACTAGAACTTCCTTCCAGTTCGTCAGAATTGCCCAAGATAATCGAATATTATTCAAATGTTGTCCGGTCAATATGTCTCCGATTGACCTGATATTTTTTATGTAGATTCCCAAAAGATGTCTCTTTGGTCAAGCACTTGCGAAATGTTGATACTCGTTCTGTGAGAGACGCAATAAATCACTAAAAAACACAGTTTTTCTAAAATGTAAGGGTTGTTTGTAAATTTGGGGGTGAGCAAATAATAATAATTCGATTAAAAAAATAGCATAGGTAGATTCGTCAATCTTTCAACATTATTCTGACGCAAAGATAATGAAATTATCTCCATTTTTGCGGGAGATTTCCTTGAACATGTAACACAGCCATAAATATGACAATTTTTACTTTGAAGGGGGGTATGAAGTATTATTTTGACAGACTATGATAAAATGATGAAGATATTGCAATTTCTAAAGCAAATTTCTTTAATTGCTTAATAGTTGTTTTAATTGTAAATATATCACACCATTATGCGTTGAGTCCTTATCAGGAGAGCCACGGAAACAAAAATTATTCTGACAGCTGTCAACGACCAAAATATTATTACTACAATGCTAATAATTTCCCACTCTTTCGGTAAATTACCAAATAAGTATCAACTCCAATTCGTATTACTCGTGTACAACATGAAAGCGCGACCTGTATCTCAAGAAATAATTTGATTTGTCAAACACAATCGCGACGGCAGCGCCAACTAGTGGCCAACCAGTCGTCCTGCGTGAAATCGCCTTATTACAAAATGTTTGAGGCTACTCCAATAGTCAATCCAAAGATGTAGAATATATTTAGTACTTATATTGACATCATGCAGAGTAAAACGTTGCTAAAATATAATATCAACAGCAAGCCATTGATGACAGTTCCAAGGCTTTTACACATGTGTAACTTTCCATTTAGCATCAGTACGCGACTTGATAAATATAGACATCACATTATAACCAACGTCGCCACTAAATATATAAGATACATAGACACAATATTTTCCTCGTCTTTTAAACCACGTGGCACATGATTTATCACGTGGTATTGCTACTTTCAATGGCGGCCGATGTTGTCGACGCCACATAAATCTCCCCGTCAGACCTTGCGCATGCGCACTTCGCCTGCCAGGTGACGCTAATGTTTCCCGCCATTATCCAATACCATGTGCTATATTCGAACACAGCCATTTATACGAGCTGCAGTCACATCAGGCAATCGTAGATTATAACTTTTGATTTATGGAGAATGACAAATGGGTTTATTGTTCGCTTCTTGATTTATGGCGCTGGCTTTGGTTTTAGATATAATCGTGCGCTTGACGGTGGATTCGGGCGGTGATGTTAGGCGCGATATGGTCATGATAGCGGCCATCTAAAAACCATTTGTTTTACACTCTTATTAAACACTGACATTGATCGGGAAGGATATTCAAAAGGGGAGTGCATTGATATTCTTGTCTGCTCCGTGAAGATCATTATTTCATTTTAACTGGGCTAATGGGATGGATGATGACGATGATGAAGAATAGGTTAGGGTTGACGGTGGGAAGGAGGTGATGAACTATTAGTAGATGCCGACTCTCGACTGAGGAAGACCTGAGGAAGTCAGGATGAATCGAATCCGAGGCCTCCGGAGTACAAGCATGGGTGTCCAGAAGAGAGTAAAGAAGAGGGTCACTAGCCCCACCCTCGAATTCCCCAAAGGCGGGAAAAATAATGAAAACTCACGGAAAAAAAACTTATGTTTTGTTTGTCCATTTCCCCCCCCCCCCCCCCCCCCCCCAAAAAAAAATGCTATTTTGCTTCAAGATTCGAAAAGAATTGAAATATTGCTCGAAACAGAGGAACGCCGATTATAGGTAGATGCTTTTTGTTGGATACAGGCATGTCCAAAATGCACCGAAATGCTTGGAATTGAGTTAAAACTATGCGCTCCGGACCCCCCCCCCCAGACACAACCCAAACTATCACCCCTTCCCTCCTAGAGAGCGAGGAAGGAAGGGAGCTAACTTGCTCCCGTTGTATTCTTTTTAAAATGTTTTACCATAATGTGCTTCGAGCAGGAATAGCAATGACCAATGAGTACTTCCATCAGCTGGCAGAGAAATTAGATTTGGAGCAAGAGCAAGTTAACTGAGGGCTTGGAGGTCCCTGGGTTCGATTCCCATCTCCGTCCTGGTTTCCCTGAGCCTATAGAGTCAATTATGCTGAGAAGATTTTCTACTAAGCTACAACCGCCTCCTTCCAACCGTCTTCATCATCGTCACCGCCATTAGCCCATTTGCTGCCCAGTGCGACGCTAGACCCCACTGAAGTAACTGCCATGCTCTTGCTGTTGATCATCACGCCCAATGTTCGATCTGAACCGATTCACGCAGTTCTCGTGAAACTCGTTTGTGAAAGCCCGAGGTCTCGGCATATGCGAGATTGTGTGAAAGCCCGAGGTCTCGACACACGCGAGATTGAATAATCTTGCTGACGAGCCGACAGGACAGCTGTTGCTTCCTTCACACTCCATCACGCTACCATGCGTTGCCATGACGACAGAAACAAATCAGCTGTTACAGACTCGACCGTGACACGAAGAACATGCAGGTGAAGTCCAGGCAACTCCAGTGGTGTTTCACGTCGCACCGTTCCGCAACTAGGTACACTGACACAACTCAAAATGATCAATCAATAAATCTGTTTGACTGATAAAGGTTAGATCACACCTAACATCACATGTTAGGTTTACGGAACAGGTTGGGTGAGTGGTTAACGCTCTGAACTTGTATTCGGAGGCCCGGGTTCGATTCCCGCGGCCGTCCTTCCTGACTGGGTTTTTCGTGGTTTTCCCTCAGTCGACAGGCAAATGCTGGGATGGTACCCTACTAATAGGCCACGCCGGCCTCCTTCCCACCTTCCATCCTTACCTACTCCTCACCATCATCTCCCAATCATCATCATAATCATTCATCCGTCGCCATTAGCCTCGCTGCAGAACAGTGCAACGTTAAGTCCCAGACAAAAAAGAATAAAAAAAAACATCAGAAGTCAGTCCAAGCGATCTCATTGTCTCACTCTAGTAGTTGACCTCTCATTTCAATGATAATAACAAGAATTGATTGTTACTGAACATGACCAGCAGTCATTCAAATTTGTTCACCTATACTTTTTTATTTTGCCAAGTGTCCATGCAGTAACGCTCTCGACTTGCACTCCCTGAGGTCCTGCATTCGATTCCCGCTGCCGCTCTTCGTAGCGAGCTATAATTCGTGATCCTCATTCGAGAGGCAAATGTTAGGAAGGTTCCTTACCAATAGGCCCAATGAACATTCTATACTTTTCTATCATCTCTTGATAATATCATTAATCTTTCACAAATTAGCCTAGTTGCAGAAAAGTGCGACGTCAGTATAAAACACGATATCGGCAAAACACTTCATCTAATGAGGGCCTTTTCTTGATTCAAGAAGTGAATCTACAACACAAGTTACCATTTTCTCTTCCAATATTTTAGGAGGTAAAGGTAATAAACATAATGCATTTTTTTCTTCCAAGTTTAGTTTATTTGGAATGTAGGTAGGTTTTTCGTTCATCCACGTACTTTATACATTTTGAGAATGTCCCGCATTTTTCATCTGCACCTCAAAAATGGCTAATACAATGCCACTTGATATCTACTCACTCTAACAAAATTATGAAGAAAAACCACCACTAAAATAAAATATACGAAACTGTGTATGTTCTGAATACGCCACTGCAAATGGATGTACCATTTCTTAGTTTCCCTGCAGTTCTTCTACAGAGCACTTGATCGCCGTTTGATCTCAGCACGCTTTCAATGTAACTCTCTGTCATTCTCCTGTGGTCCACATCGCCCGCTTGACCGATGATGCTGTCAGTTGGTCAGATTACATCCTGATTGCGGGGGTGGGGCTTCGAGCCCCTGCTGGGACACTGCCTGATCACGTGATGCGATAACACGGCGTTTCTAATGTGACCATTGTTTCAACTTTAAATACGCAGTTATGGACTATTTTTATATTAGCTTCAGTTTTTTATTACCCATTGGCCAGATAACATTTGTGGCTAGGTGCGTTTGTTTGTGCCATTTTGAGGAGCGCTTCAGTCACGATAGAGTTCTAGGCTAGAGCTCCCATAAAAGCTGGGTAAACCAGGTGAAACTAAACATTTTCTCTGGTAGACCCATCAAATCTGGTATCTGATTTAAACAATATTTACCCAGGTCTCAAGCTTGAAGAAACATTAAGTGTGATATTTTTTACCATCAATAATTGTAATCCATAATAATATTACGAAAAAACTTTTTATGCACACAATGCTCCTAGCCGGTCGATTCAAAACATTGACAACACATTGGCACATTGTCTTTGAAGACAAAGTTTTGATTTCGGGGCTTGAGGGGATGGGGGGGGGCTCATCTTCTGTTACACAAACTAATTTTCTCTGTGGTTCACTAATACTTGTCTATACTTCTAGTACTTGTATGGGCCTCTAAAGTACGATGGCATTTGCAGACAAAGCGTCTCTTAAAAATGTATCACACAAAGTACGGAAACTCTTAAATTGTCTGGAATAATATAATAATCCGTTATTACTTTAATTCATTTTGTAGCCAACTGTCTGTGGATTGTAAGAATTTTAAACATCATATTCTTGAGTCTTTCTTGAAGAGTCGTGAGGACTTCTGAGGTTTCATTACTTTATATTAGAGTCACTCTTCGTCCAATTAAAATCGACTCGAACTTTGAGTAAAATGTTTATGTACTGCGAATACTTGTGGAATTCTTCAAGCGAAGCTGATTCTTCCACATTCATGTCCTGTTAATATAACAAGAATGTCATCCCCATACACGAATGAAGCCTAAGGGTGAATAAATATCCTTAGTCAAATTTCTAAGGACTCCTATTCAATATAGTAGAAAGGGGATGAAAATTGGGTAGGGGAGATTTTATTTGCACAATTATGAAGAAAGTTGTACTCTATTCTGATACAAGATTATTATATGAAGAACCGTTTTGTGCACATTTTTAACCCACGGCGAATAAATTAGAACATTCTTCTGACATGAAATTACACTCCTCGTAATGTCGTCGCATTCTTTCCTAGTAATCTTCTTTTTAAATATAAAATCTCGTTGAAACTGTCGCGCTATAATTAGAACAAATCTCTGCATCGTGCGTCTTGCTTTATTGCAAATTCTACACTCAAATACTATCCGGACTTTCCGTTAAGGTGCCACAAGTTTCATCGTCGTGAATCTTGTCTTTCGTAGTTCTAAACTTGGCAAATAACAGAATTGCGAGGGGCTAATGATATCTCATTCACCAGGACATCCCCACGCACACATGCTAATTTAAATGATTGTTTTCCGAAATAGATACAGAAAACGAGCAAGTATAATATCACTTGAAACCTCGATAATGTAGAGGGTCAAACGTAACAAGCACACTTTCCCTTTACTAAAACACTCCAGTATTTAGCGAGCATCTCCGCCAACCATTCTCTTTCATTCAGCTGCTCAAGAGTACGGTTTGAATCTAATTAATTATAAACAAATTTAGATTAATGCATACACGAGTTCGAATTGTTTGCCAATAGATCTGGGTATTTATTTAGTAACACAATACGCTAATTCGGCTAATGAATCCAGTTTCATATCTTCACCACAGTCCATACCAATCGGCAATCTTTTCGGACTAGCCGTGGAGAAATGAATGGTGTTTGAAATCTATATAGTAGGATCCAGGCGCCCTTCAATAACTTTTAAATTCACGATTCTACGAATCCGATTCACGGTTATATGGATTAACATTGCACAGAAATGGATTCCAGCAGAATTGGGATTTTTAAAGTTGCAGACTTGGGCACAGGATGGAATTATATCAAAATTTTTAAACACAAAATTTTACAAAATAAAGAATATTACTTTTGAACAGTGCAAATGAAACTGTTGTGTTTTGACTCAGCTGCATGTATCACCTTAATCCAGTATTTTAATTAGCCATCGCCGTGTTAAACAGGGCTTTGTGAGGAAATTAAATCTCACTCTCGACTCTGCGTTGGCCCAGTCGCATTTCTTCAGTCACAAAGATTCGAACCACTCGACTGGCAAGATTACTTTTCATTTGTCTGTCTCTTTCTCTTAAGAACTTTTGTCTCATACAAAAATAAATTAAAGAATATATGTTTTTGTTCCTCAATAAATTTAATTACTTATTTTGTCTTAGACATTTAATTAATTTTTAAATTAAATTGAGCTTTTGAATTTTCAAAAGATTTCAATTAAAAATATTCATTGTAATGAATTCGAATGAATAGATTTCTTCTTGATTAAAATAAAATTAATTTTACTGGAATAGAGCAATTATTTGGGGACATTGCTACGCTATTATGAACAATAGATGCAATTGCGGACATGTGTTTGTACAAATGACTGTATTTTGCCATTGAAACCTTGAAATATGAAGCATCTGTTCTTTGAACAATTCTGATTGTCATTTGAATCATATTCAATTTATTTTGTCAGTGCAAAATGTCATGAGATTTTTTTTTTTATAATGGATTTACAATCACAGTTGACATACATACAGAAAAAATGAATGATAGGAATACTTAGAAACTAATAAAGAAATCAGGGTCTTTTACTTCCAGGCATAAAATGTTTGTATTAGGTTATTGATAAAGTACATGGGTTTCGAAATCAAGTATTGAATTTCGGAAAAAAGTGCGAAAAAACCGAATCATGAGAATTATTCGTTCAAACTTTGCATACAGAACGTGGTTATAACACTATTTCGTGATTTTATTATTAGTAGTGTTCTGCACGGTTCTGCACGGTTCTGCACGGTTCTGCACGGTTCGTCGCACAGTTCTGCAACCAGACTAATGACGACGGATGAATGATTATTATGATGATATGAGATGATGACGAAGACTGGGTAAGGATGGAAGGAGGCTAAGAGACATTCGTGGACTATTAGTAGCACCGCCTACTGAACATACTTCATACTATATCATATGTGAGGACATCTTCAATGTTTTACCATTGACTTCCGCTCAGTATGGGACTCGTGACTGCTATAGCTGCAGCACTGAATGCTTCCGCCGATGTCTGAGGCCGCACTACAAACCAAGATTCTGGCAATATACATATTATTAATGTTGTTCAATGCTACGACATGCCTTCGTATTTATAACATAGAGTAAAATTAAGCATATTGTTGTGCTGCGTCAGCTTTCCCTGCAATCTTGGCCTATGTAAGACGATCTCAGCCGGACGAGTGAAGAATTTGACCTTGGTCTGTACGTGGGAACGGGGCGGTTTCGTTTGTCACTAGACATCGACGACAGATGACTGGCCAGACGCATGTCCCCACCCCCAGTGTACGTCAATGGTTTTACCATTGTGAAGTATATTCCGCTCACTGTGTTAGTAGTAGTGAACCTTCCCATCATTTGCTCTCGACTGAGGGAAAATACGAGAAACCTCAGTAAGGAAGGAGAGTCTCGGAAACCGAGCCCAGGATCTCCGAAGTGAAGTCTAGACGTTTCCAGAGCCAGCTTGATCTGTCAATTTCATTATGTCTGTGGTTTTACATTCGAAAGAATTATTTCTCTAAACGTAATGGGTTCATGCATTAAGTATAGTGAAGTTTAAAATGTTAATTTGTCTAATTTTGCACATTTTAAACGAGGAAACTCTTTCTTATCTACAAACAATCTATCCCGAAGAAAGATGGATGCAATCATGCTCTATGACACTTACACAATTTATTTTTATCAAGTTTAAATCTAGATACAGAACTGTTAACTAAAACAGATGGGTTTATAATTATCACACAATTTACATTTTGTTATTAAATTGTACTTTTCGTAATTTGTTACTGAATATTTCTGTCTGTATTACCTGGTATGGTAATATATCGTATAAATGGGAATATGCACACAACAATATTTTATCTTGGAAACAAGTCCAAATGAAAACTGCAAGAAGAAAGTAACAACTTCTCATTCTGTGACATTAGAAATTATATATTTTTTTAAACTAGGAAAACGCTCAGTGTAACGCGTTGATGAGCGAGCACTGGTATACGTACGTGTAAATTCTTCAACAGGTATTCCGTACCAAACGCACAGAAACATATATACATCCACATTGAATAGGTCATTTAAGAAAGTCAGTGCGCATGATTAAAAAACTGACAGGTCCACAGCCGTCTAGTGTGTAGTGTCTATTTGGTGTGTATGTTAAAAATGAACGTGTTTTCGAGAATGCTGTGGGTGGAGTGACGTCACGACACCAAAAATAGGGATCTGCGCATGCGTTAACAACTTCTGTGCCACAAAAGTTCTGCACATGTGCAGAGTCACTTTTTCATCTCAAAAGTGACACTGCGCACGAGCAGAACCACTGTGGCACAGAAGTTGTTCAAGAAATTGCACCGTGTAAATGGGGCTTTAAATGGCCTATTGAAATATTGAAATATTGAAACTTTAGAACAGCAATCTATACACTTTGTTTCCTACATAAAGCAAATCAGATCCATTTGGCAGTGGAAACATTCATTTGATATGTCATTTCTGACAGTTATCAAAAATGTCAATAAGTGCATTGTGTTCTTGACTGATTGGGCTGAAAATTTGTAAAATAAGAGATAATGTTGGTCTTAATGATCATGCAAAATATGAGTTTAATCAGATTTACAGAAGACTATTTGTTTGGTCAAACGGTCGTGTATAGCTACAGGCAATTACAAATTAAGCATACAAATGTCAGTAAAATGTATATTACTCTTAAAGTTCATTAAAGGTTTGTCAAAATACACTTATAATGCTGGTGCCAATGGCATTGCAAAATTTGGTGATGATCGGTCAACCAATTCCAGTTTTATTGGCACACAGAGTTGACGTTTCTTTCATATTGCCAAGCCAAGTACTTACTACTAACTACAAATCAAGTTTCCGATGAAATTAATGGATCGATTTTGCTGAAAATCATTAGGTTTCTGCAGTGGATAGTAATGAATCTTTTGTGAAAAAAATTGGCCAGATCCATGACTTCGTTTAAAATGTAATGCGAAATACACAGACAGACAGATAAAAAAAAAACAGAGATTCGAGCCATAAGTTTCAAGTGGAGTCGCTCGCTACGCTCGCTTGATTATAAATAAATAATCTTATTCTTATGGACAATATAATATTATCCTCAAATACAATCGGACAATCATCATCCATCACAGATTATCTCACTGGAATTCAATCAATGTATCAGAATCAAAGGGACATAAGGCAATTCACTAACTTACATCCTTAATTTGTAATTTATTAAGGTGCAGCTGGAAAAAAAATAATACGACGGAAAGTAAAAAATTATTATGGTATTATTGTATATTACTGTATTGAACTGTTATTGTTTTTTATTGAACTATTTTCGTTTTTTATGTATTTCGTTATTTCTTTGTTATCATCGTCCATGACCATGATGACCTACTAAATTTTACCCGGATGACGAGGTGTGGAGGGGGGAGGGGGGTTGTTTCCATCCTTAAATATTAGTCAAGAACGGCGTCAAAATAATGCAAACTATTATATTGCAAAAGATCTTCTTTCCCAAATCACATGTTCTCCCCCTGCAGTCCCTCCCCCTGCAATCCCTCCCCCTGCAAGCCTGCTGCGCAATGATATTTACTCCGGTGTTGTGAAGCGCCCCATGAAGATGATGGACATGGACTCCTTGTGGTACAGCAGGAAGATGAAGGGGTGGTCAGCATGGAAGTCTAATGTCGGCTCGTTGAAGGAGTTGAGACTCAGAGTCTGGATCCCGATCACTGAAACCAGAGAACACAAAGTCAAACTTTACCAAGCTTCAAGGAACACATTTTATAATCTTGCTAGAGTCATAAAAGTGCAATACGAACACTTTGCTTATTTGAAGGCCATGATTATCAATATCAGGTACCCATAAAAATACCGTTATTTGTACACGGATTTGAAAATATTTTTTAATCTCTAGAACTAAGGGTCGGTTTTTGTACCTCTTGCTAAATTTAGCTACCGGATAAAGTTCTTGATAGCGTTAGCAACGTCTTTCAACTTCTTGATAGTGTTAGCTAGAGGATGCAATCAATGTAAAATTAGGTGCTTGCTAACTTTATCCGTTAAAGAACTTTAGCAAGAGGTACAAAATCCGACCCTAAGATTCCTGCCAGGATCCTAAGCTCAAAGCTGTATGACTTTTTGTAACTACTAAGCAAAATATTACGTACACGTATTAATGTGTGAGCTGTAGACTATTTTGATTCTCAATGAGAAGATTTTGTTCAAATATAAACAAGTGTGTCTGGAATTGATAATAGCAAAAATTGGTAAATTTCACCAAAATATTAACGTTTAGTTAAATATTCTTCTTTTTTTATTATATCAATTAATTAACAATTAATTATACCCCATCCAACTAAAGTCGGGTTGGGGGGTGGAGGTAGCTCCACCTTCTTCTAGGGCCTCCTGGGATGCCGAAGTCGGCCGGCCATTCCAACTTCTTCCCCGTCGTCTTCTTCCTCATCGTCTTCGCTCTCCTCTGATTCCTCCACCTGCCGCTCCACCAACTCATTCCATCTTTCTACATCTTCCCACCACTTCTCTCCTTCCACTCTCCTCCAATCTTCGCCTCTCTCCGCCACATCCTCTTCAATGCTGTCCATCCACTTGGTCCTCGGACGCCCAGCCTTCTTTTTCTTCACTTGTCTTCCCTTCTCAAATTCTCTTCTAGGAATTCTCTCCTCTCCCATTCTTTTCATGTGCCCGAACCATCTCAACCTCTCTCGACTTATCTTCAAACTTAACTTCTCCACTCCCAAGTCTTGTCTTATCTTCTTACTCCTGATTTTATCCAACTTGGTCACTCCCGCCACCCCTCTCAAAAACTTCATCTGTGATGCCTGGATTTCTGCTATTTCTCTTCTGCCCATTGGCCATGTTACCGCCCCATATGTCAGGATTGGAATATAGTACAGTTTGTATATCAGTAGTTTGCACCTCATTGGTATACCCTCCTTCCATAACAGCTTCCGAACACATTGGTAAAAGCTCTCCGCCGCTGCTCGTCTCTTCTTTATCTCGCGCTCCACCTTACCATCCCTTGTCACAACACTTCCTAAATATTTAAACTCCTCCCGTTCTTGCAGCATTGCTCCCTGGATTCCAATCTTGCACCTCGCCTTCTTTCCTCTGTCCATACACAATGTTTCACTCTTTTCTCTGCTAATATGTAGGCCATACTTTTCTGTCACACAATTCCATTTATCCACCTTCAACTGTATCTCATCTTCCGACTCGCTCCATATCATAATGTCATCTGCATATATAAATGTTTTTGAATCCCTTCCTTCCACTTCGTCATTCTCCACTTCCCGTACCATCTCATCCATTACAACACCAAACAGAGTCGGTGACAACACACTACCTTGCTTTAAGCCTTCATTTACTTGGAACCATTCTGTCCTCCCTACACTGCACTGCACACAACTCCAGCTGTTCTTATACGTACTCTTTATCTTCTTTATTAGTTCTCCACACACTTCTTTCCTCTTCAAACACTTCCACACCATCTCTCTAGGTAGCCTGTCGTAAGCTTTCTCGAGGTCCAAAAAAACCATCCTTGTAATGGATCCCTCTTCCCATCTGCTTTCCATCAGCTGCCGCAGTGCAAATACTAGGTCAATGGTCGACCGCCCCCGCCTAAAACCATACTGCTCCTCCCTTATCTTCTCCTCCAAGTATAGCATGAGCCTTCTCTCTAGTATCTTCTCGTATATTTTGGCTGCCTGCGATATGATTGTTATGCCTCTGTAGTTGCCAGCCAGTTTTCTATCCCCTTTCTTGAAGATTGGAGTAATTATACCTCTACCCCAATCTTCAGGTATTTTACATTCCATCCAAGCTGCATGGATTACTCTACGAAGCCATTCCGCCCCCTCATCGCCAGCTGCCTTTAACATCTCAACATTTATTTCGTCTATTCCAGTAGCCTTTCCATTTTTCATTCTCTTTATCACGTTCTTCACCTCGACTCTACTTGGTGCCTCTTTTACATAGCGGTCATTCACTCCTATTAGTTGAGCATCCACTTCCCTCACATCTGCGTCTGTATCCTCCCTCTCCTCGTCACCCATCAACAGGTTTTTAAAGTAGTCCCTCCATATGTTCTTTAACTCCTCCGGCTTATTTGTCACTGTTCCATCTTCCAACTTCATCACCGACTGCACTTCATTGTCCCGTCGTCTCATCCCAACCATGTTGTACAACATTTTCTTACTACCATCATAATCTCTTTCCAGCTTGTCTGCAAGAACCTCCATCGTCTTTCTCTTCTCCTCTTCAACAATTGACTTCACCAGGATCTTAGCCGCTTTATAAGCTCTTACATTCTCCTCAGAGTTGTCGTGTACTTTCTTCATCCAGGCCAACTTCTTTTCCTCAACTACTGCTTTCACTCTCTTGTTCCACCAAGGTGTTTCTTTTTCTTTTCTCTTGCCTGAAGACCTTCCACATACCTCTTCCGCTACCGCCACCATTATTGACTTAAAACCATACCATTCCACCTCTACGTCTTGTATCTCCCCTATTGGAACTTGCTCTGTTATTCTTCTGCAAAAATCTTCCTTCACCGCTTCTTCTTGCAATTTCCATGTTTTTATTCGTTTCACTCCCGTGTTTCGATTTCCTTTTCCTCTCCTCTCTACCCTCATCTTTGTGACCAGCAGTCTATGATCACTAATTACTGTCCCAGATGAGACTGCTTCAACATCCAGCAGATATCTGTCCATGCTTCTGCTTACACACACATAATCTATTACTGATTCCAAAACTGTTCCATTTTGTCCTCGACCGACTCTTGTTATCATTTTGTCTTTCTTCTTCACAAACCAAGTATTTGCAATTTTTAAATTCAACGAACTGCACCACTCTATCATCTTCTTCCCTTCAACATTTGTCCTACCCCACCCATGCGGACCAAGCACTAGCTCACACCCCGTCCGGTCCATCCCTACCATGGCATTAAAATCACCAATAATCAAGACATCCTTTAACTCCACCAAATCCTCTAGCTCCTCCCAAAACTTGTCCTTTTCTTCTTTTGGTCTCAATGTTTGGGGTGCGTACACTTGTACCAGCTCGACAATGTTTTTATCAATTGCTAGCTTCATCTTGATTAGTCGATCACTTCTTCTCTCAATCTCTAACACCTTCTCTTTATAAGCGCTGCTTACGACAAATCCTACTCCACTTTTCCCCGTCTCACCACCTGACCACATGAGCTTGTATCCCCCTCGCAGCATCTTCTCACCTGCCCCCTTCCACTTCGTCTCACTAAGGCCCAACACATCCAGATTTTTGTCAATCATCAAATCCACAATCTGTTCAATGTTGTTCGTTAACGTGACAATATTTAATGTGCCTATTTTCAACAAATACTGACGTCTTCGTCTTCTCGATATTTTCTTCTCATTATTGTCCAGTGTCCTTCCTTTATTGTCCTGCCTCTTTCTCCTACCTACAATATTCTCCTTGAAAACCAACTTGTCCGAAAAACCCGCTTCGACTGAGTCCATACATTCTTCTTGGTAACCACCTTCTCCTCAACCAGCATATTTTTCAGCTTTCTCCCAACTTCTCCCAACTCCCAACTAGCTTTTTATTCAAATATGATCGTCATTAGAAATGCCAGTGCAGAAGATTTGTTTAGAATTACTTGACGTTTAGGAATGATGTAAGAGGCCCATTTATAGGATAGTTCGAATAAGGTCAGATCCGTAATCAAAAGTTCAGCATTATAATCTTGGGTTTTTCAGACCAGTTTTATTGTTTCAATCCAAAACATTTATGTTTTCCTGAAACATCCCGAATGTTTTCCTAACATATAACTTGATAATGAAATTCTGTATTTAGTTTAAGATGCAACGTTTCAGCCGACTAATATCGGCCTTCATCAGGTAACTTGATGTTTTATGTCGACATGTGTGAAACACGTCGCCACGAACAGTTTTCAAGAACATCTTCTCATTTTCACAAATGTATTCTTGAAATAAGAACACAGTTTCAAGTGATGTAGGCGTTAAAAAGTATTCTTTCTCGCTTAGACCTAAAAGAAAATTTTGATCTGGAGCACGTTTGACCCATTTTAAAAGTTTTAGGATTGTTTACTCTAGGTCTCATAAATTCACCAGCGTAATTATTTTACTTCATTGATTGAAAATATAGCGTATGTTGAAATCTACAGAAAGATTATATATTATATTTGGGCACCAAAATATAATGGTCGGCGTGCCCACAAATTCAATACCATTTAATTTATATGCGTTAGAGTTTCAAATATATACATGTTATCTTTGTGACTCTCAGAATAATATGCCGAAAACACACTCTTTGAAGTGTGTACCTTTGGAATGGAATGTTAGAAACGATTTTGCCGCTTGTTGCGAACACTTTTTTGGATACGATTGGAGACAAAATGGGTTGACGAAATGATTTGAAATTTGAATCGTGATTAGATAAAAGACAAACTTAGGGTTATCACTTGGTACATTTTACATTCTTTGCTTCGTTAATAAGTAATAATTAGTTGATTATTGGTGAAAAATGGTACATTTTCTTGTCTCGCTGGGTGACGTATGAAATTTAATCTAAAAAATGTGACAAGTGATAACCCTAAGATTCTCTTTTATTGAGCGAGCGACTCCTTTTGGCTTCATTTGGCACGGACCTCTGTTTTTTGTGTGTTTTTTTCTGTTACTGGAGCAATATAGGTCACAGTTTTCATCAGATCGAGCTGAAATTTTGAACACAATATGTACGGACCATCTCTGGGCGTTGCAGACCCTAATTTTTTTGTTAACTCCGTTGATTGGTTAACCAAAATTTTGAGTTTAGAAAAATTATCTTCCGATTGGAATGTCCGATTAATTTGAATTTTTGCCAAGTCATTGGAAACAGCATTGTCTCAAATCTTACAAAGTTTCAGACAAATCCTTCAATTGGTTGTAACGAATCATTATTAGTTATATACTGACTTGTATTTTATTTGCTACTAAGATAGGTAGCACATTCTTTTCCATGACCTATCCGTAGTCTCTGATATCCGGTCTGAGTCATTGTGTTGACCACCAACCCTATAGCGGGAGTCGCATCTACCCTTTCATGCGGGCAAGACAGGTAGTTACCGCCGGTGGATTGTTTGGTTTTAGGTGTTTACATTCCGGTGCTCGCTCTTCAACGCGTTTCTCTGAGCGTTTTCCTAGTCTAATCATGATTATTTTGAGGTCAATTGGTTCACGGGCTTAGTCTCCAATCGTATAGGAAATTTCATCGTTTAAAGCGGTTTTGTTGAATAACCGGTGCCTAATTACCAAGGCAAGAAGCAAAAACGAAATACACTAATACAATCAGACTGATCATGTGAACATCCTATCTAAGTTACACACGCTCACGCACTTATGACACAAATTTTCTTTCTTAATTTGCTAAAACGGCCTAACGCTTGTTATCACCTGGAAAATCCCCAATAAAAGATACGCTAATAAATAGGAGCGATGAGAATGTAGTTTCTGTGGAAACCTTTCACAGAGTCAGGATGACTCACTCGCCCGGCTAGTAAAAGGTCCCGGGTTCGAGCCCCGGTTCGGTCGAACCGCACACCCCTTCATATCAAATGGGAGCGAGTTGAAATATTCGCTTCGCTAGATACAAGGTATAATGTTGGTTGGTCCGATCATGTAATGTCTGGCTTCTGGACAACTCGTCTCTGGACTCACTTGTTGCTGCGGCGGCTTCAGTGCCCTCCTCGTTGACCTCGATGAACGCCTTGTGGGCGACGTCGCTCACTTTCGTCCTCGTTCCCTCGCCGACCATCGCCGAGAAGTCCGCTCCCTCAGAGAACATGGCGGTCATTCCCATCTGCAAGAGACCAACAAGAGCTGTGAGATCTCGAACTTCTCAAGTACATTTCTCCTCGTTCCCTCGCCGACCATCGCCGAGAAGTCCGCTCCCTCAGAGAACATGGCGGTCATTCCCATCTGCAAGAGACTAACAAGAGCTGTGAGATCTCGAACTTCTCAAGGACATTACTCCTCGTTCCCTCGCCGACCATCGCCGAGAAGTCCGCTCCCTCAGAGAACATGGCGGTCATTCCCATCTGCAAGAGACCAACAAGAGCAGTGAGGTCTCGAACTTCTCAAGGACATTACTCCTCGTTCCCTCGCCGACCATCGCCGAGAAGTCCGCTCCCTCAGAGAACATGGCGGTCATTCCCATCTGCAAGAGACCAACAAGAGCTGTGAGATCTCGAACTTCTCAAGGACATTACTCCTCGTTCCCTCGCCGACCATCGCCGAGAAGTCCGCTCCCTCAGAGAACATGGCGGTCATTCCCATCTGCAAGAGACCAACAAGAGCTGTGAGATCTCGAACTTCTCGAGTACTTTTCTCCTCGTTCCCTCGCCGACCATCGCCGAGAAGTCCGCTCCCTCAGAGAACATGGCGGTCATTCCCATCTGCAAGAGACCAACAAGAGCTGTGAGGTCTCGAACTTCTCAAGTATATTTCTCCTCGTTCCCTCGCCGACCATCGCCGAGAAGTCCGCTCCCTCAGAGAACATGGCGGTCATTCCCATCTGCAAGAGACCAACAAGAGCTGTGAGATCTCCAACTTCTCGACACACGTTCAGATGACAAAATTTTGTTAATCCTCAGTTAATCATCTGTTATTCCTTCGTTAAGCCTCTGAGGATTTTGGAAAATTTGATGGCTGCGTCAAATATTTTCCCGTAATTCAGACATCGCATAAACTATAAATGATGTTTTACTAAACGAAAATGCAACTTTGGAAGGTAGTTTTAGCACCAGTTTTCTTGGTTACTATAAGTACATTTTTGACAAAATATCAATATAAAATGTGTTATATTTGATGTATTTCCTAATTGGAGTCACTTTGAATTAAAAAGTCTGAGTATACGATGGAGTTATCATGTAACTTTTCATCAAACACCGAGAAATGATCGACAACTGATATTATAGTTATAGTCGATCGAGTACACCGCCGTCGCCATCCTGATGGTGATTCAGGAGATCGATTGATTAAGACTTACCTTCTTGAGTTGATTCTCCAGCTGAGTCGACTGCTCGAGCCTGAACTTCGGCAGCCACAAGTCAACGTCGCCTTCGCCCCAGGACCCGAAATACTTCATCAGTCCGTTCATCCTCAAGTCTGTCTCGAGGTTCGCCAAACCTTCGCGTTGGTTCGGCAGCAGAATCATCATCACCACATTCTCTCCCTGTGATGGAAACAAAAGCATCAGTCATGAGGCTGTGATAGGACCAATCAGGCAGAATGCAGCACCATCTTTGTGCAGTCACATATGGTGCAAGCACCATAATGGTTGCACACTCTCTGGCGAAGAATTCAATTATGAATACACCTAGTATTAAGAAAAACGAGTTTAAATAGTAACAAATTCGCTGTTAAAATGTGCAAAACAAATAGAGTTTCTTAATATTTCAAGAATAAGATATGCCAGGTGGCGCAAAGCCCCGCCTCCTTGTTTGAGAGGCCACTATAGGCACCGAGAGTTCGCCACGAGTGAGAGAAATTAGCAACTTTTGTGGGAAGATCGTCAACTGTTTTATTTCTCATTGGCCGTGACCTAGCAACCGATCAGATGTCAACAAATGTACTCAAAATATTTCGGAATCAAACTAAGTCGCGCAAATTAATATTGTGATCAGATTCAGTGAAATTGTGAACACTTTATTATTAATATTTTGTAGGCGAATAAACATTAGATAAACTTGTGTAAATTTTAAGAATTGATAATGCGTAATATGTGCAGCAACATAACGTATAACTGCAGCGACTTGGACGCCTTGCCAAAAGGTAAGCTTCCTTCCCACAGATTAGGTGGCTCTGTCTGTACTTTTATAATATATATAATATGTTTTTTTTATAACAACGTATAAATCCAAATGTCTGTAACTTTCTCTTATTAATAAGACATTTTTGAAAATTGCACACATTACATTTTCATATGGTTACAACAATGTGTGACAGTTTCAGCTCTTTATCTTTTATAGTTCTGTCGGAGTGACCTCTCAAAGAGATGATGTTTTTGCTCCACCCGGTATGTTATGATTAACATGTTATAAATGAAAGTTAGGATGACTTGATAACGCTCTTCTATATATGTTTGCTCATATTGTCCTAGCTTTGACATACGTAATGTATTGATCGCTTACATCGTACGGGATCTCCAACACCTTCGTATCCGAGTCTTCGATCTCCGCGTACCGGTACGTACTGGTCACCTGCATCATGGGCACGGACACGTACTTGTCTTGGGTCAGATAGAACGGCTGCGTGTCGGTGTACTGAGGCTCGAACTCGGTCTGCCATTTGCCCTTGAAGTAGATGGCGTTGATGAGCACCATTGCCGTCTCGGAGTCCAAAGTACCTGCAGGACATTCCCATACAGATGGACTGACACCTTGGACTGATGCAAGGACTGAGGCTCGAACTCGGTCTGCCATTTGCCCTTGAAGTAGATGGCGTTGATGAGCACCATGGCCGTCTCGGAGTCCAAGGTACCTGCAGGACATTCCCATACAGATGGACTGACACCTTGGACTGATGCAAGGCGCACAGGTATTCAAAGCGGTATTTTTATATTTGTCTTCGCACTAATATCCGGTACGATCCAAAATAATACTTGACCAAGACATCATCGAACAAGTTTCCCACTTCAGATACTTAGGGTGTGACATCAGCTATGAACATGACAATGACGTGAATGAAAAACTGCATAAGTATCAGATGATGTGTGGTACTATTCACAGAACCTTAAGAAATAAAACGAGGCAGGACACAAAGTTAAAATTCTATAAAGTAATGGCAACACCAGTTCTGACATATGGAAGTGAATCATGGTCCCTATCAAAAAGACATAAAAACAGAATACAATCGGCAGAAATGAAGTTCTTGCGAAGAGTAAAGGGATGTCGACTGCTGGATAAAATTAGGAACGTCGACATAAGGCATGATTTAAACATTTATTCAATAAATGAAAAGACAGAAGAAGGAATACGGAACTGGTTGGAACATACATAGAATGGATGATGCTCGCCTACCACGAACGATCTTAACCTACCAACCTACGGGCAGAAGAGACATTGGTAGGCCTAATCTAAGGTGGCTGAAGAATTGAGGACGGAACAGGCAAACTTTGCCTAATCCTTGAAGTGGTGATGATGGTGATGATGATGATGATGACTAATTTAATTAGTGCGGTCGAGTGCCCTCGCTGTCGAGGTGCCTTAAGCAATATCAATCAGGGACACTCTCATACTTGGACATTAGAACATTTCAAGTAGTGGCATCGATAATAATTCTGTCTTTGAGGAGAAGAAGATCTTTCTTTTATGAATCCGAAAGTGTGTGAACTCATAATCGAGAATTATACTTTCTGCTTCATAGATAGGGACAATTTAATGATTCCAAAAAACAAGACAGTGGTCGAGACAGCTTGTTCTGATGTGCGAAGTGGTGGTTTTGAAAAGGACCGTGGCTCGCGACGTTTCGAAGGAGTTACTTCCTTAATCTTCTACACAAGATACATGTTCGAAGTAACGCCTTCGAGACGTTGCGATCCACAGTCCTTGTCAAGACCACCACTTCGCATATCGGAACAAGCCGTCATGGCCACAGCCTTGGATCGCGATGGTTCCGAAAACATCCATGATCTAATTCCAGAAATGTTCAACTCAAATCGAAAAAAATTATTTCCAAACGCTGCTTCTAAGGTACATTTGGCCAAAGTTATGACGGTATTTGAACTAATTGGATTTGCTGCTGGTCAGGTCCATTGAATGAAGATGATGAGTAAGTATATAAGATACTTCTTTGGATGATGCCTGAAAGCTAATTATCAGCTATCAATCACACCAGACACTATAGTTATAAAATAACATTGAAATTAGTTGAAATGATCCCTTTGATCGACCCACATTTAATTTCACTTCCGTCCCCAATCCGTCACCTGATTGTGCAGATGAGATTAGCAATCAGTCCAACGAGATTAGCAATCAGTCCAACGCACCTTTCTCCACGATATCTCTGATCCTGTTATTAGTGTGGCCTTCAACCCACTGGTTGATGGTTTCTGAGGCGTCGTCCTCAGAGAAATCTATGCCTTCAGCTTCAGTTGCAAAGATTCTCGATGAATTTCTCAAGAAGTCGTTCTGAAGGTGGACTCCTTTGTTGACGTAGATCTTATTCGCAAGTTTTAGCAACACCTTTTCGCTCCTCTGTAAACAGATATCAAAACACAATGTTCAAATAGAATTGTTGTAAGCAAACCAAACGGCTGGGGTATTGGATACCTCGGTTCTCATCAGATTAAGGCAGATGTTTAGTACCTGCAAATTGGTAAAAATATACTTTGTTTATGTTCACTATTTGTTATTCATGTTCTAACACACTTGGCACGAGTAATGTTTACTCTCTAATCATACTTTTGTACACATGCTAAAGAGGGCACCTAATGTAGCCTTGCAATAGCCATCCTGCCTCTGGCTGGTTCCACAATAAATAAACAAAGCAATAAACATCTGTACAGGACAAAATAAAACTAATAAATAATTCCAAACTCTGAAATTGCTTTCAATGGACAGTTCTGAGGACGTGTGTGTAGCCTTATTTCATAAATAATTGCGTTTGTAAAAGATGGATTGTGATTGATAAAAGTAGATAACTACCAGTTGTTCAATCCGACGGTTGAGAAGAGCGTATCCACGCTTCATGTCATGGTCCCTCATGTTCAAGTTCAGACCCTCTTTCATCTGCTTCCTCGTCTCTCCTTTAGCGCCAAGTGACGTCATCGTCAGGATCGAGTGGATGCTGAGCGGCGAGAAGATGAGGTTGCCTTCTTGTCTGGACAGCGCCTGGTGGGAGAGAACACGTGCAAGTTAAGACCCTCTTTCATCTGCTTCCTCGTCTCTCCTTTAGCGCCAAGTGACGTCATCGTCAGGATCGAGTGGATGCTGAGCGGCGAGAAGATGAGGTTGCCTTCTTGTCTGGACAGCGCCTGGTGGGAGAGAACAAGTGGATATCAATCACCAGGACATTGGGCTCCGTAGATGCGTTGACATACGCTCTATGTTGGGATTCGTTTCTTCCAGATTAGGTTTAACGGCGCGTCAACGACGAGGATTGCACATTAATTTTTACTTTGTTCTTTGTTGATCATAAGTGGAGGACATGGGGAGGGGTTGACCTAACGGGCCCGATCCGGGGGAGTCTGAAACTGGTGGGAAAGCCAGTTCAAAATTGGGAAAGCCCGGGGGTGGTAGGCTTCGGGCTGGTGGGACCCGATTTCAGGGGGATCACTATCTCGAGGGGAGAGGCCGGCCCGAAGGGCCCGCGAATTTGGGGAGGGCATGGGACTAGGTCGACCCTGAACTGCACTTAGTTGGAACCAACTCGTCATGTGAGGTGTAACCTTAAGCCCCACCACCGCGTCAAGGTAGCAGTCCATCCGTGAGGCATTACTTCCATATCTGCATTGCTGAATGCTTTTGTCCATGTGGAAAGCGGCAATTTTCAACAAATTATGGCTTTAAAATGACATATTATTACTTCTATTAACGATTATATCATGAATACACATTTAATAGGACCATATCAGAAGAATATTGCTGTACTTTGTCAGGTTTCCCTGCAATCTGGTGAAATGTAAGACGACATCAGCCAGACGCGTGAATAATTTGACCTACGTAAGAACGTAAGAACGAAGCGGCGTGCTTTGTCAGCGTACATCGACGACAGACTTGCGAATCCCAAACAAAGAATCGTTTGTCAACGTTAGAGGCACCTGTCAGGTACCACATGATCCAATGCAAGCCTTCCTGGACTTCCTGTTGGGGTATTGCGTCAAGTGACTGAATGCAAATATTTTGTTTATTTTCTGGTATCTTACACTGTATAGAACGCTCGTGAAGTTACTGGTGCTTCTTGAGATGGACTTGAGCGCGTCATTTTGCCTCATAATTCGTTTTGCCGTTTTCACAGGTTGATTTGCGTCACTTCCCGCCAGTACCAACACCAGCATAACGAATGCAACATAGACACCATTCATCTGTAAACAAAACATTACAGCAAAATTCAGCTCTCGTGATGACATCTGTACCTTAGAGGTAGAAGGGCGGAAGTCTATTTCAATGATTCTGGAGGTGAACTCATAACCCAGTAATCAGATTTTGTTATGGTACATGAGTCTGGTGTAAGAGAATCCATTACTCTGTAACTCAGAGAAAAAGGCCGGTGGAAGTCCAGTTTCTGGATCTTACACAATGACTCATGTCACAATTACAAAATATGATTCGTTGTAGAATTACTTGTTTTTGAGCTCACCTCAAGAATCAATTAAATGGACTTCTGGTCTTCTAACTGCGTGGTACATAATTGTATTTGTTGACAACAGTGTAATGGCAATTGGTACTCGGAGGTGGGCAGGCATTTTGCAGCAATAGAGCCTAGATCATAATTTCGCTCAAAAACCTTTTTAGGAGAAACGCAATTGATAAGAAAAATTTTAATTTCAAAAATTAATTTTTACCCTTTCTATTCGGATTGGAATATAATTTCATATTTAGTAACCTAAAATTATTTGATCAAGTAATTATTGCAGGTAATTTTATTAAATATTTATTAGCGAAGGGCTCTAAATGACTAAGCAACTTTTTAAGAAGCACTGCCGCTTCAACATTGTAGACTTATCCGCTCGTAAAATTATCGAGACTCGTCTTTAATTGTTGATGAATCATGACTCCATGAGTTATTGATTTCAACTATTTTTAACTTGCATTTCAAAAATACTAGGAAAACGCTCTGTGTAACGCGTTGATGAGCGAGCACGGATACACGCAACACCTCGAACCGAAATTATGTCTATCGAATGTCATTAAAAGCCAACAATTCTTTAGTTTCGTCACAGACTTGTATAAAAATCTCCAAAATCTCCACAAATATTGGAGCCAATCCTTGCTAAGTTTTAAGTTGATCGATTAAACCTTTATGATTGAACGGTTCCTTGTTAATTTTCAAAAATCACAGGATCTCGTTCAAAAAATATACCTGGGACCACCCATATGATATGATATGTAGTGTGTGTACACAATATCAGATCAATCTGTTGATTAGTTTCATATCGTTTAAAACTTTCTGCTCTAACTACCTTGCCTTGAACTGTAGATTCGAAGTCGCCGTGAATTTGACAGCCAACACGCAAAATGTCCCTAAAATGACAAAAACTTTTGAAAATAACGACAGATTAGAGTGAAAATTGGCAAAAATACCTTAAATGTTGGTACAAATGACCATGCGAAGTTTTTAGTTGGTCGGTCAATCGGTTCCAGTTTAAATTTCAAAAATCACAGGAAAAATGGTTTCAAATTTGAACCAATTGGAGGATTTGGCTGAATTTTTTTTTGATTGGGTACAATGTTGGTTGCAATGACTTTGCTAAATTTCAAATTGATCGAACCAACCAATCGAAAGATAATTTTTATAAAATCTGAACCAATCACAGGATCTCGTTCAGAAAAGATCCCAGGGATCGCATAGATTACGTTAGTATGTGTACAAAATTTCAGATCGATTGGTTGTGCGGTTTGACCTGGGCAGTGAACACAAAAAAACAAAAAAACAAAAAAACAAAAAAACAAAAAAAAGACAAACACACAGAGAAAGTGGCATAAGTGTACCGTGGTGACGCTCGCTACGCTCGCTCAATTATGTAGGTACTAGGTAGTATTCTTGATTTACAGAATAATCATTAATTGTTTTCACACATTACTTACGAATTATCCATTTCACGTATCTTATAGTTAACTATACATCAAAGTTGATTCGTCTAACAGAAAAATTATATTTAAAAACCGTGTATCATCTTCATAAGGGATCTCCAGTTGGGCTGTTCTATAGTGTAATTAACTTAATGCGATTACCATAATTAACACTTCGTGAGCCGTCGCTCGTGAGGCCACCGCACTATTTATTTTAATAATATAATTTAAATTATATTTACCAAAGTGACCCTATAGTGATAAAACCAGGAGTTACCATGGGGCCCTATTTAAGAACTTTTGAATTCCCTGTTCTGATGGAATTCGATATCAAGGCATGTCGTGACGGATTCCATCAGAATGGAATCGGGAAACCGTACTTGAATGGGCCTCCAGGTGGGACATATGGGGGGGGGACACATTTTCCGGCAACTTGGTCCTATTCTGTTGTGATTTTGTCAGAGAATCAAAATTACAAGGAAATTACGCTCTCACGTTTATGAGCAAGCCTTCGTATTGCATGCGAATTAATATGCGTGTGAAAGTAGCTGATCTACAGACCTTGGAAATAGAGTTAGAAAACATGCCTCAAAGGAGCAGTGATAATAATTATGTCTTTGAATTTCTTTGAATGTATTTGACAAATTCCTACAGAGAAAGCGTAAAATTTCTGTAAAATGTCGATTACTCTTCAAGTTTTTCACCGATTTGTCTGAAAACTGTCAAAAGCAACTTTATATTGTAACAGCGCAAGATAGTGTACTCCCTGTATTCGTATTAAAATTTCTAAAGGAAAGAAGGTAATTACAATGTCCCTAGTATTATTGAAAACTCTATTTGTATTTGTTTCACGCAAGTTTATAAAAATTATTATATATTTTAACCTCTTTCTATAATGTCCTTTATTGAGGGCACTAAAGAGTATGAGGAGGACTTTGCCCCCCCCCCCTCCCCACCCCCTCCGTGGGTTATGACAACACTGACACAAAGCCACCATATTCATACATTTCAAGGTCATCGCGTATCATACTTCAATTATCGTCAAATCATTTACAAACAAAATAAATATTTATCCGTGAGAAGCCGCTTAATTTGTGAGTAAAGCGTATTTACCAACTCACATTTGTGTTCAGTTTTTACACAACTAATATGCGAGCAAGACTATGAACGCCACGGATATCTATTTCGGTCAAAGAAGGTCGGGTTTTACCAACTATGATTATATTACCTATTAATTAACAAAGTGTTAAAGTAACTTCTCAAGGCTCCTGCAATGGTAACAATTGTTTATATTTTGTTAATCGGAATTTTAACGTCAGGCCTGACTACCCGGTTAAGAACTTTGCTGTAGCCCTATATAGTACATGTTTGGTCAGATAATGTGCATTATTGAACGAGCAAAGCGAGCGAATCCTTTCACCGTTTTACACGTGAAAGCTTGTGTGTGCAAAATTTCAAGTCGTTTGGTAGAACGGTTTGACCATGGGCAGTGCAGACAAAACACACACAAAATCACAGAGAATGTGTCAAGAGTAAGTACCATAGTGACGCTCAAAATGTATTGTCCCTGACCCAAAATACTTGGAATTAATATCTATTGAAATAAATCTAATGTTATGGTGAAACGAGCCACATTGAACACTTACGCTGAACGAGTTGGTTTTCTTCTCTGGTGTGAGTCTTGTCGTGTATGTTCGCGCGCTGAGTCGCTAATGATCTCCACTCGGATATTCCGTCATTGCTCGGTTACAGCTGATAAACACTTTGGCCGCCAGCCAATACGCAATGCTATCAACATCAGACACGTCAATCACTGCTGATTCAATCGACGCGACCACAACTCAACCAGCAGTAGGTACTGAGGATATTACTTGATCCCCAAGGATCTTAACCAGCCAACCGGGGTCCGCGGACCTCCAGGGATCCACGACGTTGATGAAGTACAGACAAGGATGGACGGTGACAAGGAGGTGGTCAAGAAATATTATTGGGGAAACTTCCCAGCTGCCATTTGACTGAGGAAAACCATGAAATTATCTCAATCAGGAAGAACGGCCGCAGGAATCGAACCCGGGACCTCCGAAGGCAATTTTATCGTCCATTCATTGCACTAGCTTTGATTAACCTGAAATTCAAAATAAATATTTCTAGTCGTATCATAATCGTTATTAGTCGTTTCATAATAACAACAACAAAAATTAAAACTTTGAATAGTCGTACCTACAAAATGAAGGGAACAAAATGCACACATTTGAAGCATTTGCAGTTTGAAGTTCCGAAAGTAATACGTTTTGTAATGGCCAAGACCGACCATTCTAACTTGTGAATGAGAATACGATGCCTCCGACGACGCCTCCGACGACGCCTGCGACGACGACGACGACGACGACGACGACGACGACGCATACGACGACGCCTCCAACGACGCCTGCGACGCTTGGTTATTCAAGAGAAGCCGGTATGTTTACATGCTGCTAATATAATGCGCAACAGGCGTTCTTGAATAATATGCTCTCCAAGCTGACCTCATGATTGGCTCAAATTGAATACTATTAGTTTTCCTCCTTCTCGGTTTTCCCAGTGAACGTGGTTGAATACACAGTCTAGTGTGTCAACACTTTCGTCATCAATGGAATTATGAAATTGAAGGCAAAAATGTGAGATTTATTCGCCGGGTTGCTAAATCGATCACATTTCTTGGTAGTACTCGCTTTGATTCATGAACAAATACGAGCGTCCCCCCCCCCCCCCCCCCGCAGGATATTTTACAACCCCCCTCCCCCTACTTTTTTAGTTGCCTGCACCGTAAAATTCTTTAGGTAATAATGAGCAACTTCTTGTTTCCATTTTACATACTGTATGAGACTTTTTGAATTGTAAATCCAGTTGCGTACTGTGGATTTGTGTTAAGGGCAAGGATCGGCTGACTGCTCATAGCGATTCAGCTCTAATTGCTATTGTAGGAGGGGTTTTTAAAGGTAAATAAGACGGGATCAGATTTGGCGACGAATTTGTTGTCAGTACTGTGATTGGTCTAGCTTGGAACAATGTTTCATATGAATATTGTCTTCCGACTGCGTATAGTTTCCAAAAAAAAATGTGAACAGAAATGAGATCGGATAGTACCGCGAGTATTGTTGTTAAGATCGTTGTGTCTAGACTAGTTCGAGTAAAATGGCATAGCATCCACTTTCAGGACGTAAACAAAATCATCCTAAATCAGGAATCATTACACATGCAATAAAGAGAAAATTTATCGATTTTTGTACAACCATTATAATAACCGCGATATATTACACTGATCTTATAGGTCCGTGAAGTTAGCACCGCCCATTAACGCACTAATTATCTCATGTGTGGGATGAATTAGTGCACAATTAGTGCGTTCGATCGGCACTAATTTTATAATTAGTGCGTCATCCGTTTCCGAGAAAAACGCACTTTACTATGGGCGGTGCCAACTTCACGCAGCACCGCCCATTGACGCACTAATTTTCAAACCCACACAGGTAATTAGTGCACAATTAGTGCGTTCGATCCCCCCCATTCCCATAATTAGTGCGCACTTACTTTTCGAGTTATTCGTGAATAACCGTGGGCGGTGCAGCACCGCCCATTGAAAATTTCAAGGTTTTCAGCATGCCATGTTTTAGTGCACAATTAGTGCGTTCGATTCCCCCCATTCCCATAATTAGTGCGCACTTACTTTTCGAGTTATTCGTGAATAACCGTGGCGGTGCAGCACCGCCCATTGAAAATGTAAGATTTCCATCACGCCATGTTTTAGTGCACAATTAGTGCGTTCGATTCCCCCCATTCCCATAATTAGTGCGCACTTACTTTTCGAGTTATTCGTAAAAAACCGTGGGCGGTGCAGCACCGCCCATTGAAAATTTCAATGTTTTCAGTACGCCATGTTTTAGTGCACAATTAGTGCGTTCGATCCCCCCCATTCCCATAATTAGTGCGCACTAACTTTTCGAGTTATTCGCGAATAACCGTGGGCGGTGCAGCACCGCCCATTGAAAATTTCAAGTTTTTCAGCATGCCATGTTTTAGTGCACAATTAGTGCGTTCGATTCCCACTATTCCCATAATTAGTGCGCACTTACTTTTCGAGTTATTCGGGAATAACCGTGGGCGGTGCAGCACCGCCCATTGAAAATTTCATGGTTTTCAGCACGCCATGTTTTAGTGCACAATTAGTGCGTTCGATCCCCCCTATTCCCATAATTAGTGCGCACTTACTTTTCGAGTTCGAGTGCTTACTTTTCGAGTGCTGCACCGCTCACGGTTTTTCACGAATAACTCGAAAAGTAAGTGCGCACTAATTATGGGAATGGGGGGGATCGAACGCACTAATTGTGCACTAAAACATGGCATGCTGAAAACCTTGAAATTTTCAATGGGCGGTGCTGCACCGCCCACGGTTATTCACGAATAACTCAAAAATTAAGTGCGCACTAATTATGGGAATGGGGGGGATCGAACGCACTAATTGTGCACTAAAACATGGCATGCTAAAAACCTTAAAATTTTCAATGGGCGGTGCTGCACCGCCCACGGTTTTTCACGAATAACTCGAAAAGTAAGTGCGCACTAATTATGGGAATGGGGGGAATCGAACGCACTAATTGTGCACTAAAACATGGCGTACTGAAAATCTTAAATTTTCAATGGGCGGTGCTGCACCGCCCACGGTTTTTCACGAATAACTCGAAAAGTAAGTGCGCACTAATTATGGGAATGGGGGGAATCGAACGCACTAATTGTGCACTAAAACATGGCGTACCTAAAACCTTGAAATTTTCAATGGGCGGTGCTGCACCGCCCACGGTTATTCACGAATAACTCGAAAAGTAAGTGCGCACTAATTATGGGAATGGGGGGGATCGAACGCACTAATTGTGCACTAATTACCTGTGTGGGTTTGAAAATTAGTGCGTCAATGGGCGGTGCTGCGTGAAGTTGGCACCGCCCATAGTAAAGTGCGTTTTTCTCGGAAACGGATGACGCACTAATTATAAAATTAGTGCCGATCGAACGCACTAATTGTGCACTAATTCATCCCACACATGAGGTAATTAGTGCGTTAATGGGCGGTGCTAACTTCACGGACCTTGATCTTATTTCTCCAACAGAGAAATAAGATTGGACAAAATTAATTAATGATAGTCTCATTTCTCTATGATGAGTAAAAAATAATTATAAAGTTTAAATTATACACAAAAATTTCCAGCTATTTTCCCCGGACTCTCATACAAACGGGGAATATACTCTGAAATTTCTATAAATCTATGAATTCAGGTAACACGATGTTGAAATTTTTAGGTAATATCAACAACTGCTCAAAACTAATAGGAAGAATGCCACCAAGAAAGTCCCTGATTTTATATTTTGAATCTTATCACCTACTTTGAGTTTCTTATTTTTAAGTTCACAAATGGTATGGGTTAATAAAGTTGGCATGATAAATTTACTTCAGTTTTTACTTTTGTTAAAAAATATATATTAATATACTTTTTATTGCTAATTAGCACTAGCGTGTTTTGAAGATAAAACTTTTTTATAATAAACGAGTGCGTACAGGAGAGACACAAATTGAAGGGAGGGTCGAATTTTATCTGTGAAATCTGAACTAGAAGTAGCCAGGAAACCAGTTAGACATTGTTGTCAATGAGAATAAATACACATAGTAGGTGTGTGATGTGTAAGTGACATAGCCTTGCCGAGATTTAGCTATATTGTTATGGTGCAAGAAGAATAGATAGCCCAGAGACTCTATTATTTACAGCGATTATTTATTATTGATATGGATGCTACAGAAGTGTTGTGATTTTAATAATTATTCAATTAGCAGAAATAAATGTATCTTCAAATTAATTTTCATTGACATTTTATTAGATGCAATACTACTTTCCAATAGGATCACCATAGATTTTTCTAAATGAGGTAAGATGAATAAGACATCTCCGTGGCCCGTCTGTCACCAGTCGTCGTTGATTGCGTAAATGCCGGGGGAAGGGATGATTATTGTTGACATACAAACTCTCGCTATCAGTGCACTATTTATAATTCCATACTGTCTCTTAGGACCCTCCCATCATCCCCTTCCACACCGTTACTGGAACTCCCAGATGTTTACTTGCGACTTTAGTCGATTATAGTGCCCCTGGTTTTAGCCAAAATACCATACAATTGATGGTGTGAGAAAGCAAATTGTGCCTCTACCGATCAAGTTAGAAAAAAAGTTTCAAGAGCAAAGTTGCTTGAAATTAAATCTAGTTTGTGCGTCGTTGAGCCAATTTTTAAAATTAGGGTTTTTTATTCTCGCAATATATAACTACTTATAACTTTAAGGTGATTAAAAATATCAAAAAAGTGGTCAAGCTGCATAATCTGCAATTCATTCTCCACAACTTTGTCGCTATAACATCTAGTCTATCTTCAACGAGACGGGGCGATAACTGCTTTCCTGCCGAGGTCCTCATTTAGAGGCTCTTCCTTCCCCTTAAGCTAAAATACTATAACATTAGGTCCGATTTGGGTCTGCATGGTGGCCCACAACAATTCGCAGGTCCGGACCGCGCAGGCCACGGAAATTTTTGAATGTCACTGTAGAATTTAGTGCAATTTATAGTCCAGCATCAATAGGTATTCCCGTTGAGCTTTTAGTTAAGAGTATGGGCACCAAGATATTATTGTTCCTTGGGTCCTTGAGAGTCTAAATCGCGTTGGTGCCAAAGGCGCATGCGCGTAGGAGGCTGCAGGGGGGCGTTAGGGTGGCAAATATAGCCAATATATAATATATTATTTGCAGTCCAACGGCTGGAGATACAGAATTTTTTTAAGGAATTAAAAGTTGCGTAATGACATAAGGAAGAAAAAAGGTCCTTTACAAATTTTCTCTATTCCCATTGGTTAACACAGTTTTCAACATTTCCACTTAGAGAAGTTAAAGCAAGGGGAATCTTAATAACACTCTGGACCATATACCATATAATTGACATTAAATCAGTTCTAATTTTTAACTATGAGTATTGCTTAGTATTTTATTGAAAATTTATTAAAATATCTCGTCATTTAAAGGCTCTACATATGAAAATATTAAAAACTGTTTCGACCAATGAGATTACATGAAATTAAGTTATAGTTCCGACCCAAGGATTATTGTGAAAACTGTGTTAAGTTACATGTAATGTGTAACTTACAAGGTGTTACTTAAGTTACAGCTTCAACCCAAGGCTTATTATGATACATAAGTATTGTTTAGTATGTGATTCAAATTTGATGAAAATAAGTCATAATTTAACGTATTAACAAGAGAAATTGCTAAAAACTGTTTCGACCAATGAGAGTAAAGCATATTAACATAGATAAAAATTTTTAGCTCTTATATATTTCTCATATAAATACGGTACTACATGATTGTTTTCACAATTTTAACATGCACCGTTTAAGTGCAATACGGATTACAGATTTGAAACTTTCCGCGCCCCTGGTGGCAAAATATTAATCTAAACAAATTTAAATTTGTATTTTATTGTTTCGTTGATTTAGTTCTTCACATTTGCAAAGTTTGAGAGCTGTAGAATATTTTGTAGAATTGTTTAATTATCGTATTTTTTGTTTCAAATATGAAGATTTAAGCAACGTTTAGAGCATAGACTGCTTGGTTCAGGTCAATTTTATTCGTCAAATGAACATTTGGCCAAATTCCAAGATAGCCAATTTGTTTGCGATGATCCAGAGCACCTTCAATACAAATTTAGAAAATATTGTGTATAATTAACAAACGTGAGAGAAGTCGAAAGGACCTCCTTACCCCAAAAAAGTATCAACAATTTTGAAAATGTGTATTTATAAGCATTATACGAACATTTTCAAATTTTATGCGAGGGAACTTTTTGTTCTCTATGTTATTACGCAACTTTTATTTCCTTACAAATTATATAAATTAATATCCGTTTGGCTGCAAATGATACGTAACTAGATGTGCCGGCCTCACCACCCCCCTGCAGCCTCCTACGCGCATGCGCCTTTGGCACCAACGCGATTTAGACACTCTAGGACCCAAGGAACAATAATATCTTGGTGCCCATACTCTTAACTAAAAGCTCCACGGGAGTATCATTTTCGACCTATTGATACCGGACTACAATTAAAATTCTTTAAAAAACTGCTTTCATCATTATCGTATATCGATATTTATTGTTTTATGGTATTCATTCAATTCAAGTTTTCGGCCCCCCCCCCCCCCCCCCCCCCCTTAGTCCCGCAACTGCGGGGGCGGCAACATCGAAGTTACGCCAGTGAGTGGGAGGAATGGTGATACAGCGTGGTGAACATAGAATGAGTTTCTTTATGCTAAGTTCCCATTCTTCGCAAGTCGCTTTGCTTTCGGGTCATTTTCGCAAAATGGCTATCTTTTCGCCGAAAAACAGTGTTGAGCAAACTTCAACTTTACCGAAACCGAACCGAAAAGCGAAGAGAATGCGAAGTACGGGAACTTGTTACACTTTCAGATCACATTCACCACTTGATTCGATATTATTTCGAGGAAATCACACCTGACAAATCGTTAGGTGCACTTACACAATCAGGATACCACACATAAGGCTACAATTACTGGGCTACAGAAAATACTTTTAACATAATTCTAGACTTGGCTAAATTTTAACATTATCTTACTTGCATGCGTTAACCTTGTCAATGTGAAAACAATAACATGCATAAATTTTACAATTTTAAAAGATATCGAAGTTTCTAAACTTATAAGCATCATCATGGCGTTTTCTGTCTTCTGGAATCAACAATGGAAATGTTGTGGAATATCCTCTAATGGAGCCAAGGACCACCTGGCCGCATATTACGTATTTGGATTCAATTTGTAATGCTGTTTTAAAGTTATGGGTTGTACAAAGTGAATAAGATATTATTCATTTAAATACGATAATAAATTATTCATCCGATCCGAAATATTACCCCGAAAAGAACAACCTTACTTTGGATTAAGGTACTTGCATGCGAAATACTTACTTTTTATGACACGATTTCAAATTCGTCAACTCTGTTCTTCCTCTCAACACTCGAAATATTTGAAATTTCTCAACTAAGTCTGATTGAAACTCGAGGAACTTTTGATATAATTTCCTCCCAAAACCTCGATTCGTTTCGCTCCCTAATGGATAAACTGAGCACATCTCATAACCTAGATCCCATGCAATGATATTCACGATTCGATTTCATTTAAATATTCAAAGTAGTTCCTCTGCTGGATACAGCCCCATGAACTTGCGGTCTGCTTTGAATCCACTGCAGCCAACCCCACACAAACTTATACACGACACCGTAGTGTTTGCTTTTGGTTTGCTCTCAGTTGGCATTATGCATGCAAAAACAGTCCACCAGTAAAGATAAACTTTTGACTTTAAAGCATCGAGCGGCGCAGTACAAATCTATAAGTGCTAATGGAAGGAATATGTATCAAAAAGAATGTTAAATAAAGTTGGATTTCAGATCTTCTATTTATATTTTTACCTTGCCCTTGGCGTCAATCAGTGAGGTATGTGCGGTAGGGAATTAAAATTTGGGTTTCTTAATTGATCTTGTGAAATTCTAGTTTTGCTATTTATCAATGATGACTGATTTTGACTATTGCCCATTTGTTTCTCTAATTATGATCTATCAATAATGTTACTATTGCAATATTACATACTTTTATAAATTGTTTTGAATGTTTCGGTTTATTCAGAAAAAAACTAAGGTATTTGTATCATGAATTATTGTCTATCTTTTCACTGTCAAATGCCAATTATTGACAATGTAAACATCTACCCCATAAAAAACACTTCGTGTAAAAATACCAGCCAAGTCTCTTCAACTAAAAAAAAATATATGAAATCTAAAAATTCTGCACTGAAAAGTATTGATATCAAAAAATTTGCCAAGTCAAAACTTTATTTGAAAATCAAAAAATACTTGGCGCATCGTGTATATAAATAGCTTAGAAGTATAGGCCAGATATAAAATATACATCAAATATACATATACATATAGTATACCTATAATTCTCAAAAAAATCGATGCGCCAAGTATTTTTTGATTTTCAAATAAAGTTTTGACTTGGCAAATTTTTTGATATCAATACTTTTCAGTGCAGAATTTTTAGATTTCATATATTTTTTTTTAGTTGAAGAGACTTGGCTGGTATTTTTACACGAAGTGTTTTTTATGGGGATATCACTCCTTTTTTTAGTTTATTATTTACAACTTGTGACGCATATGAAATAAACAATTACTAAATTCTTTTAAAAAAATCGCCATTTACGATTTGGTTACTACTAATGAAAATCTGTTGTATATTCATGTATAGTCTTTTGTGAAGAATAGCAAAGGTTTCATTCCAATCGGCCAACCCAGTTCCGAGATATGGCATATAACACTTCGGTTTTCAAAATGGCTGCTAAACTTACTGCACTGCCACATAGAATTTATATCTACAATTAATGTGTATCATTTTAGGCTTTCTGAATATGTATTCATTGTATAGAATGGGGAATATAATAATTTTTAAATTTGAATGACGTCATTTCCGGGCTCATAAATAAAAACATTCTACTTTGACTGTTCCTATTCCATAAAGATGGCATTCCGAATAATTTGGCGCTAGTTTCGTACTGATCGGTATACCAGTTTTCGAGATACAACGTTACTTCCGGTTTCAAAATGGCGGCTGAAATCTCTGACCCCTTGAATTTTAATTTACACATGATAACATCTTATTAAGTTATTATAAGCTGTCTCAAATAGTATGTATTGTATCAAAATGTAAATTTGTGAGATTTTTAAAATGTGTAACGTCATTTCCGGTTTTGCTATAAGAAACTGCAAATATTACTGATGATAAAACATAAAGTTGCCCGTCTAAATTGTGTGGCGCTGGTTTCGTTCAAATCTATTTAGCCAATATTAAGATATGGTGTCACTTCCGGTTTAACAATGCCGGCTTCCGGTTGGTTTTGTAACAAGTCAAATGATATATATCAGAAGTGCATACGTTACATAAATATCAAAATAATCGGATCAACCTTTGTTGCCGAAATGCCAATCGATGTATTTCAAATTTCATGACGTCATTTCCGGTTTCGTTAACAAAATGTTTAGTCTTTTGCTACTGATAATGCATAAAGTTCACCGTCCGAATCGTTTGGCGCTATTTTCGCTCCAATCGGTTTAGCCGTTGTTGAGATATGACGTCACTTCCGGTTTCAAAATGGCGGCACAAAAAATTCATGGGGTGAAGGTTAAATCAGACGCCAAAAGTGCACACGTGGTAAAAATGTGAGATCAATCGGTTCAGCCGTTTAGGCTGTGGCCTTGTTACCGGATTTGAATTCCAGGAGACTACTACTGAGATTATTATTATTATTATTATTATGAAAACCGCCCTAAAACACTGTTTTCACGGCCCTCTAGCGCGCAAAGGGCGTAACCTAGTGTTCCCAAATTTGGTATATGTTGTAGGGTGGGCCATAGCTCGAAATTAAGATATTTCGCAACAATGTGATATTTCCCAATTTTAAGATCCAGTAGGCCGAAAATGCCACTTTGATGCTTACAGTAAAAGTGGGTTGCTCCAGCCTTTTTAAATGAGAGTGTGCGCGCGCCGTACGACTTGGCTGGCGTGGAGCGACCGCTCCACTAGATTTATGTTTTAAATGCAAAAATAATTTAGTTTTCGGGTGGACATTATGTTTCACGGTCACAGGTCAGACTTAACTTATAAATGGAGGTCAAATTATGTTGTTTTTGTAAAGTAAGAGCCTCCTCTTCGTACTAAATATTGCTCTGGAGCACACTGCCTAGGTATTCATTAAAACTAGCAAATATCGCAAAAAAATCACAGAATCATAGCTATTCTGAATGGTGCCATTAAGATGGTGGCAACAATGAGATGACGTCACTTAAGCTATGTATACATTGTGAAAATTAATTCAGCAGCTTTATGTTAAATCTCTCAAACTCTTTGGATTCTCATGATCTTTGTTATGATGCACAAAGCGCTCATTATCTGCAACTTTGTCGCTTTCAACGTGACGGTCACATTTTCAAAAACGGCAGAGTCCTACATTAATTCCTTCTCCTTAATCAAAGCAATGTATTTTACCAGCATATATATCTAAGAGTACAATGTTATTGAAGAACAGCTTGACATCAAAATATTGTTTTGATCTCTTATAAAAAACCATGATCTCGTAAGATTTCGATTTCCTGCCAAAGACAGAACTACAAACCGTAAAATTACATTTCGGAGTGGGATGCCAATATGTTGATTTGAAATTGTCAATCTAATAGGGCATCACCGAGCATTTCGTTTGCACACCATGACTTCGATGTTGCTGACAACAACATAAAGATCCTAATAATAATTTCATTCTCTCCCGCGGTTATTTCAATTGCCCAGTTCCGTCCCCTTCCGTGTACTTCTTGAAGATCGGAACAGGGCGCCGCGCCCACCGTTACATCGCCCAGTTGTGTTATTAGCTGGATCGCCCGGATCACATCGCCCTCATTGTCGTCTCTGGGTGGGCGATGACGCCCTCGGTCCTCGTGATTAGATGTTCTCGGAGATCAGATAAGACGCGATGCGATGTGTTGAGTTAGTTAGCGGGTGTTGGGAGATTTGCATACTTTGCTGTATTTAGAGAGATGAATGCGTTGCTTTGAGTTTCAAGAGCATGAATTGTTTAGTATATTGGAGCAATGTTTTAGATCAGGACTCTAAAATGCGAAATTCAAATTAAATTTCATGTCAACTGGAAAATAATTGAAACCCAAATTTGAATTACACAAATTGAAGAATAAGTTAACCAATAAAAAATATATATTTAATTAGGTTCAAAAAAAGGGTATTCATAAAAATTGATTTGCTGAAATTGTAATAGCCCAATTCGATGAAGTTGTAACTCGTCATCTAACTGATCTGATTCATTGATAATATCGAGGTTTGATTGTCAAGGAACCTGACCTGATGCCAATCCGTTTCGTTCAAATAGCATTTTTACTCTGACCAATTGTACACAAACGTTTGAGCCAAACTTGAGCCATAAGAGCTTTATAAAAGTTATAATGAAATGCATACCACATATTATCTCACAAGCAAACCGAAAGATATGATGTTTGTTTCAAGTTCCTGTTTACAAGTACAATGGGATTGAGGTTTGTGGTGAGTCGTGAGATAAACTAAACTAATAATCAGAGTACTAACTTTTCCGTCTTCGGGTTATCATGATTGGGAAACATTGAGGACAGTCTGCACCTAAAGATGGCAGCGAAAAGGAGTGACCAGACTGCCCTTATCAGGTCGAACATCACAAACAACATTTAGAGCGTAGTACCGAAAAACCATAATTGCACAACTAAACTAGAAAACCGCTAACGCGTTGATAAGCGAGCTTTCGTATTGCATGCGAATTCATATGCGTTTGTAAGTTTCTGCTTTACAGACCGTGGTAAGAGTAAGATTGAAATGGGTAAAAAAGCAGTGATAAAATATCTTATTTATTTCAATAAATTTTAAAAATATTCCAAATGCTCATAAAATATCCGTAAAATGTCAATAACGTTTGAAGTAAACAAGAAATTAATTTTAAAATTGACAAAACACCTGAAATGTTGGTCCCAATAAGCACACACAATTTGAAGGTGATCGGTTAAACAGTTCCAGTTTTAATTTTCAAAATTCAAATAATCCTATTTTAAAAATTTATGCAAGACCGCTCTTGTGACATAAGCGACAAATTTCATATCGATTGGTTGAACGGTTTGGCATTGTTACAAAATCACAACAAAAAACCGATAAAGTGGCATAAGAGTCCCGTCGTAACGCTCGACAATTCCATTGGACGTGTTTCCAATCGTTTGACGGCCTTTCTGTTGTTGTTTCAGCCAGCGAGAGCATACGGAATGATCCGCACCCTCGTTGTGATATTAATACAAGTAATTATAAATGATCGGCCGAGGGATTGATCAAAGAACCGCACCGGATTCCTTGTCGAATTAACCGCGTCCGCCTGCGGTGGATCTGTCGGCTACAGTGACGTCATGGTACGCCGGGCTGCAGACATCCAGGGGAAGCCAACACGGCAATGCATCCATCAGTCACATCGCCTCATCAGATATTATTCATTGCATTTAATTCGGTAGAATAGTTTGTGCCTTAGCGAATGATCAATGTGACGTAGAATTAGGTTTATTTGTTTTCTGTTGTGAAGTTTAAAAAAAACATGAAATTAAATGTGAGTGAGTAGATTTGTTAGGAGTCACATTTTCTTGGAATAAACTTTACTTTTAAATCGTGCTTTGAAATGAGAATCGTAACAAGGAGTGAATCATTTTATCTGAAATTGCCGAACATCAATGAGTCAATATGACAAGGAGACTGGTTACAAAGCAACAAGTAGAGGAGGCAGTAAAGCGCATGCCCTGCTATTTTATGTAATACATTCAACGGATATTGTTACATTTTAACTCAAATGCGTACAAATGAAAGACCAAATCAAGATAAAGAATGACTAAACTAGAGTACCTAATACAAACTTTCCAAATATAATACACTAGATTTATTTCTAAATAATTAATTTTCTAAAATTAATTTTATTAATTCAGGCAGGAAAGCTGAGTTTGACGACATCGTGGGAAATGACGTAGTTAACATTATCAGAAACCAGACCCATCATGATCAATGTGTTAAGACCCGGGAGGACCAAGCAATAGTTAAGTTATTATCGAGTTAACTAGATTAATCCTTGGTTAGGCGCTATTCGCGTAGGACCAAGCAAAAACGGCGCTAACTGGAGATTAATCTGAGCCCTCGTCTGGGGTTTATATGTTTAAATACGGAAAAGCGACGTCAGACGTCCCTTGGGAAGTTCTTGCGCTTTTCATTATTCACTCATTTTGTACTCAGATTTTGTATAAAAATTCCCTGACGACATGAAAACTGTGTTGTGTATTCAAATCAGAATCATGTATAATTTCAATAATTCGTGTTTTTAATTCATTCCACATTCTAAGAGTATTCCCTTTTGGTCGTTACAACGAGGCAATGAGATGGATTTGTGCAATCTAAAACTGTCAGTAGAATGTTGGCCACCCCGACACAAACGAATGTCAGTAGAATGTTGGCCACTCCGGCACAAACGAATGTCAGTAGAATGTTGGCCACTCCGGCACAAACGAATGTCAGTAGAATGTCGGCCACTTCGGCACAAACGAATGTCAGTAGAATGCTGGCCACTCCGGCACAAACGAACGTAAGTAGAATTTTGGCCACTTCGGCACAAACGAATGTCAGTAGAATGTTGGCCACTCCGGCACAAACGAATGTCAGTAGAATGTCGGCCACTCCGGCACAAACGAATGTCAGTAGAATCTTGGCCACTCCGGCACAAACGAATGTCAGTAGAATGTCGGCCACTCCGGCACAAACGAATGTCCGTAGAATGTTGGCTACACCGGCACAAACGAATGTCAGTAGAATTTTGGCCACTTCGGCACAAACGAATATCAGTAGAATGCTGGCCACTCCGGCACAAACGAATGTCAGTGGAATTTTGGCCACTTCGGCACAAACGAATGTCAGTAGAATGTTGGCCACTACGGCACAAACGAATGTCAGTAGAATTTTGGCCACTTCGGCACAAACGAATGTCAGTAGAATGTTGGCCACTCCGGCACAAACGAATGTCAGTAGAATGTTGGCCACTCCGGCACAAACGAATGTCAGTAGAATGTCGGCCACTCCGGCACAAACGAATGTCAGTAGAATCTTGGCCACTCCGGCACAAACGAATGTCAGTAGAATGTCGGCCACTCCGGCACAAACGAATGTCCGTAGAATGTTAACTACACCGGCACAAACGAATGTCAGTAGAATTTTGGCCACTTCGGCACAAACGAATATCAGTAGAATGCTGGCCACTCCGGCACAAACGAATGTCAGTGGAATTTTGGCCACTTCGGCACAAACGAATGTCAGTAGAATGTTGGCCACTACGGCACAAACGAATGTCAGTAGAATTTTGGCCACTTCGGCACAAACGAATGTCAGTAGAATGTTGGCCACTCCGGCACAAACGAATGTCAGTAGAATGTTGGCCACTCCGGCACAAACGAATGTCAGTAGAATGTCGGCCACTCCGGCACAAACGAATGTCAGTAGAATCTTGGCCACTCCGGCACAAACGAATGTCAGTAGAATGTCGGCCACTCCGGCACAAACGAATGTCCGTAGAATGTTGGCTACAGCGGCACAAACGAATGTCAGTAGAATTTTGGCCACTTCGGCACAAACGAATATCAGTAGAATGCTGGCCACTCCGGCACAAACGAATGTCAGTGGAATTTTGGCCACTTCGGCACAAACGAATGTCAGTAGAATGTTGGCCACTACGGCACAAACGAATGTCAGTAGAATTTTGGCCACTTCGGCACAAACGAATGTCAGTAGAATGTTGGCCACTCCGGCACAAACGAATGTCAGTAGAATGTTGGCCACTCCGGCACAAACGAATGTCAGTAGAATGTACGTCATTCTGGCACGGAAATAGTGAAAACAAATTCACGATATTTGTCGTCAAGATGGAGATAAATAACTTTGTTATCGTTATTTCAGGTGTCTAATTGATGACGCTAAAAGTTTTTTGGCTTCTACAATGCTATTAAGATGATCTATACTTCTGTGTACTTTTCACCCGGTTCAGAAACATTGCGTTGAAGAGTAGGGATTCAACCGCATATAACTTGCGTGTCCTCATCCCAATCTATTATCTTTTCATTACGTTGATTAAAAATACCCGACTAATAGATCGTTACTCTTAATTAAAACAGTTTATTCTTTCTCTAGATGGTCATTTCTTTTAATCAGCTGATGTGGACGAACAGGGCAGGTCTCCAAGGTACTTCTTTTAGCTCAGATTAACGCCAACAGCATCCGGGTAATGGAGCACCACTTATCTTTGTCCGACCTTGAATTAGCACAGCTAAAGAATACAGAGGGGGTAATAAAAATGCATTTAGGTGAAATAAAATTTAAACCCGTGGGAAAAATGGATTTTTAATTTTATAGCTTGCTTGTGGAAGCATATCTTTACATGTACAGAATATTTGTTTCATTTTACCGAAGTTTTATGGGCCATTAAGCCATTCGATTTGCGTGCTTGAAGATAGATTTCAACTTTTTTGTACTTTCCATTTTTGTACTTTTCATTTTCAGCTAAACTGTAGATACTCTTTTCTCATATTAATATCAGACGTAAAGGCTTTGTTACAAATATTTGACAGGAAACCGACCAAAAATTTAATTAAAACGCTAAATTTTGGTCAACGTCAAAACATCGCTAATGATTTAATTAAGTATACTTAAAAAGAATTATCACTACCATCAACAAGATTAATTGTTTGGTAAATACTTGAAAAAAATGAAATTAGTCCGAAGGTCGGTTTCGTGATTTTGGTTGAACAATAATTAGTCATTGAAGTAGTTGCTTGTCAAAATGCAACGATGTAAGCTCTGTTTCCGATACCAATTACATGTTTTTGTCAAAGAATTACTTTGAAACCAGGCTAATGATGGGGGTGGAGATATAGCACAAGTTTACGACGAAAAAGGATAATAAATGAACTTAACTCAAACGCTGCAGTTTCCGAAAGCAGTTCTCTGAGTAAAACAGGAAGCAAAGCGAAATCTTAACTGCCAAGCATTTGTCTTGAGATCGGAGACAGAAGGGTTGTTTATATTTTGACTAGAAGATAAAAATAGGGATTTGATTAGAGTAATGACCTACATCGGTTTCATGCTCTTGCACTGCATTCTACAGTCCAAATGCACAAACGTAACGAAATAAACGTGGTGTGAGGGCTTTTTTATGGTACCCTTATCACATTTTCAATGTTTTTTTTTAAAGATTTGTGTAGTTTTTGCGCCAACTTATGGCAACAAGCGAAGACTAATTTGAACAAAATCCTCTAGCTTAAAGGTTAGAATCAAGTTGTAATTTTTTGTCGACTTCACCACCATTTTATCATATTCCCTATAATTACGTCATCATCGGCAATTACATAAAGCTTTCTCGAAAGAGTTGACAAAATAAAGGCAGTTGATTTGCGTTCCCTTTTCTCTACTGACCATCACAATCTGCCGTGAGCAGTTTCTGGACTATAGTGATTCGTTATAAGAAAAATAACCCAAAACAGCTTTATGTGAATCAAATGATAATGTAAATCCTCTGAACATGATTTCTAATCCCTGGTTTTTGTTTTCACTCCAGATTGTGTAGAGAAGCAACTCATGCACACCATGTTATTGAATGAAAATGGCTGCCTAACAACGCGTTATACTCGGAGAGTTTACAAGTAAATATTGTTATCTGCGCTTGCGTTATCAGCAAATAATATATCAAAATGGCAGGACGACTTCCATTTCAGCATTGCATTAATTGTTCATCAGGGAGACAACCCGCAACCCGCTACACCAATATGCTCTTAAGTAATGAAAACAAATACAGCCATATGGACTGACATTGAAACACACCGATCTTTCAAACCAGATATTGCATCAATCATTAAATAAAACTGTTGCTAGTGCTCTGGACTTGCGACTCGGAGGTCCTGGTTCGATTCTCGCGGTCTTTCATCCTGACTGTCGCCTCAGTCGCCTGAACCTCAGTCGCCTCAGTCGAGACTCGAGAGACAAATTCTGAGAAGAGCGTCCTTCTCACCATCAATGCGTTTAGTATACATTCTTTTCGTCACAATCTCCCAATAACCATCATCATCATTCGTCCGTCGCCGTTAGAGCTGAACATAGAGACGTAAAGACCTCGTGGACACAATGACAATGATAATGACATTGAACTTGACATTGACACCTACATAATACGGATGGATGATGGATTTATTGATTTATTAATTTCATGCTCGTTCAGAACTAAATCAACTATTGCCCACACAATTATAAAGTGCAATTCCTCCAAATAAATTTCAAATTGTTGTTTGGAATCGTATAGATCAATCAAATAAATTGCTGTAGTGTTTTCTGCTAAACGCTTTATAGTATAGTACACGATTTATAACGAAAACAATCGTTCCTATACTCGAATCTAAGTTTTTTTACTAGTATTTATCATTCGGTACCTTTTCTACGTATGAAATCCATTCCCCAAATGTCTAAATTACAATTTTAATTAAACTTAAGAAGTAATAAACACGAACTTGACGTCAGCAATCCATTCCCGATCTTACTGAAACTTGTTCCAACCAAAACCAACATTCTCGAAAGTCTCCGAAATGACTCATCTCAGTGTGAGTGAAATAATCTCCAGTTAGTTTCATCAACATGAAGTCGACCTCTGCAATGAGCTACCGATCCTGATGGAGCGACCCAGGGGAGGGTGGGGGAGGGTGTCAAATGTCCACCCTGCTAATGGACCCGTGTTCGACGTCCGGCGCGTCCACTGAGGACAAACAGCCCCCCCCCCCCCCCATGTGTCAACAGCGCTCTGATCAAGCCGGACCCCGATCACGTGACACACATCTCAACAAGCAGCTGGGTGACGTCATCACAACATTTACACCTGCAGATGAAGCGTGATGATGGCTCAATAATACGGAGAAATGTCTGATGCTTTCTTCGACTTTCTCTAATGTTCATCTCGTGGTTTAAAGGTCAAAGGTCAGAGCCCTCTGAAACATATTAGGTTACATTCTGAAATGAAACAAGCTACAAGGTGAGTGTAGATTACATGTTCATGTTTCAGTTATATCTTCTCATCACCACATCTCTATTCAAGTTGACATTTGAGATACATGTAAAAATGTCGACAGTTTTTGTTTGTGGCGTTTAGTTTAAAGAAAACACGTATGTTCGTATACCATTTGAACATTCTTGATGTTGAGTCGCGCCGCGAACGGCCCTTATCAGGGCCACCAGCACATTCATCGGAACAAACCGTCACCACTGCCAATTCATTCTTGAATCAATCATCAATCAATTAATTATAAATCAGAATCCCATAGTGAAATAAAATATCAGCCAAATGAGAGATTAATATGAAAGTGATGAAAGAAAGTAAATAAAATATTTTTAATATATTAATAATAGAGAATTGATCTCTTTCTGGAGAAGCAATTATGCATTTATTCCAATACTTATTTCATGAACATGTAACGCACACTGTAAGTAAAACAAGAGTAAAACAGCGCGCATGCAAAACAGCTCTAGTGTATTTTATATCGCATTTTGCCTAAAACCAAAAATAACTGACATTTTAGGGGCCCCAAGGCAAAATTTGGCCTAAAATAATACTTATAGTTTTTGAAGTGTAAAGTGTTCTATAGTAGGCAGCAGGCGATCTGTGGATTGGATTTTATTTTAAAACCGTTATTTTAGCAACAACTGAGTTCGCTCAACTTGGAGTCCAGAACCATTATCATTGTTAGAATCATCTCTATTATTAGCTCCAGATTCCAGGTTAAGATAACTAAGGAGTTCATAAAAATACTTGATTTAAAAGTGTAATTAATCCCCAGATTGCCTGCTGCCTACTATACAGTGTGTTTTTAATATGAAACAATTTATTTTAAACATTCAAAAACATAGGTATATTTTTTAGACTAGGAAAACGCTCAGTGTACCGCGTTGATGAGCGAGCACGGGTACGTGCAAATTCTCGAACCGGAAATGCGTACACAACGCACAGAAAACTTATACATCCATATTGAATTGAAATATGATCCACTCAATCAACATAAAATTATCTGCTTTTCATTGAAACGTGAAAATAGCATCTAAACACTCTGGTACATAAAGCAAATCAGATTCATGTTGCAGTGAAAAAACAGTAATTTCGATACTACAATTCTGACAGTTATGCAATAAGTGCAATAAGTGCATAAGTGCATATAAGTGCATACGTTCTTAACTGATTGGGATGAAAATTTGTTAAATAAGAGACATTGTTGGTCTTAATGATGGTGCAAAATATGATTTTGATCAGATTTATCGAAGACCATTTTCAACCAACGAACGGATTTCAAAATAATTAGGGTCTGCAAGCAGAAAAGGTTGTCTTTACATGTGGGCAAAATTTCAGATCGATCAGTGAAACGGTACAACTTCTACTGCTGCAGGTAGCACAAAAAAAGGGGAAAAAAGAAACAGAGGTTTGTGTCAAAAGAGTCAAAAGGAGTCGCTCGCTTATCGCTCGCTCAAAAAGTTATTGTCAGGATAAATGATCAGTTATGTCAACAACCAATAAGCGGATTTATCTTGAATTGATCGCTGTATTGGAAACAGCGCATATAATCTCGTTTGCTATCTGCTTGAACCCCAGTGGGACATTTGCCCTGACCTATTGCATCACGCGGCTAATCACCACGGCGTGACAAGTGATCTCTCGGCTCCTTGGGGATGCTGGGAGATGGAGACGCATGGCGGCTGTCACCGACCTCGTCTGGCGCTCAGTCAGGTGGCTGCCGGGACGACCAGATGATTTGTCAGGAGCCAGCATCGCGCGCCATTGAATAGACTGTTCGAAACACTCGACACAGGGTTGTTGTGGATACACATTTCTACAAGTACTTACAAGTTCTTAGTACTTATTGTATCCCCAAATTAAAATATTTTAGTAATATCGAAAAAATTAAGCTAGTTCTTGTTCATTTTGAAACATGGAGAAACATGTCAGACCTCTATGATGTCAGTGCTGGATTTTTTAAAATATTTATAATGTTGGGAAAAGTAATGGATCCACCAATTACGAATTTCAAATTTGACTATTTAAAAAATACACTTTATTAATGTTCTTCGTCAATAAGCAAAATAATCTTAACTATGACCAGCAGTGCGATTGTATAACTTCTTAGCCGAGATAATGGATCGTTATCTATATCAATTGATGAAAGTAATTTAGCCTATCAGAAGGTAAAGAATAAATAATGTGATTATATTTCATATCCTCGTAGCTTTTGCACAATTCAAATTGTTAACAATGATATTAATAGTTTACTTTCATCAATTGATATAGATAACGATCCATTATCTCGGCTAAGAAAGTTATATAATCGCCCTGCTGGAGGCGTATTCTAGAACGTTTTCCCAATTCCATTCCTGATGGAATCCGGTCACGGCCATAAGGATTAACATTGCACCGAATCAGATTCCATCAGAATTGGGAATTTAAATGTTCTAGAATCGGCCCCAGGGCCGCTATTCTATAACTTTAGAATTACCGATTCTGGTGGAATTGGATTCTATGCAATGTTAATATATATGGCCGTGAACAGATTCCATCAGAAATAAGAATTTTAAAGTTCTGGAATAGGGTTTTTTCAAGATTCTTACAAGTCCTTCGCTAAATGGAAAGTGGCCTAACAACCTGTTCAAATTAACCCCGTATTTATTATTTTTACGTGTAGTTGATTTTGGACCGCAATTCCTTTAAAAATTGTTAAAATTTTAATAGATTGACAAGCATACTTTGTGTCTGAAAAAAAAATATATTTTTACTTATTTCAAACATTTCACATCGTTCGTCCCTGTAGTTCAATAGGTAACTAACAGCTCAATTCCTCCAGCAATATCTCACGAGCTATTTTCGACACTATAGTTAAGTTTCGTACCTACTCAGTAACCTCTTGGGAATCCCCTTCATGCGGCGCCATTAGTCTGGTGAGTGCTGCGGCCTGCCGGTGAAAGAGGGAAGATATAAAGGACCTCGCAAGACGCCCGGGAAATATTTTCCGACGCCAGACATTTCGTGGTTTTCATCACAACACTATTTATCAACTTAATATACTTGCAATTACTTGGCTGGACCTTTGAACTTGTGACCTACCTTCGGTTCACTTGAATTCCAGTTTAAAACTGCGGTGTTTGCGCTTTAGAATTAATTGTTTTCGATTTATTTACGACTAAAGAATTTATCGGAGTGATCAAAATAACGTTTTAGACTGTTAAAAAACTTGACTCTCCAATACCCAAATAAGAAAAGAACTTAGTTAATTTGAAACTATCAATATTTAATTTTGTATGTATTTATTAGGAGTGATTGCATTTTTTCGAAGTATTCAAAATGAAACTATCTTGTAGAAGTTAACTTATCATTCTTGCACACACCAACATCATTTACAAGTTTTAGATCTGATGAAATAAAATTATTGTGTTGTCTCCCAAATATTTTATTTCGTCCTAAATATGATATTGCATATATTAGAATCAAAAAACGTTAATAGATGATAACGTCACCAGAATTTTGTTCGTTTTCTCAAAAAACGGGAAAAAAACTTAACGACCTGTATGTATTTTTTCTTCATTTTGAGTATAGCTTCCACGAATTTATCTCTAAAAAGTAATATCTCAAAAGTTTCAAATTTATTTCAGAAAACCAGACACAGAAAAAAAAGCAACACATCCATATCATTCCAAAAGTAATATTTCCCTCGCGTTAAACGAGTGATTACTCGTCTCTCCGACAGGTCGCGCTGCCTTCTAATTCCGACAAATTGATGGATATCCGTGGCATCATTATCTGTGGCAACTTTTCGACTGATTTTGTGGGCGTTAAAGGGTAAAAGGGCGTTGCCCCTTGACCGCATTGCACGAAGACTGTTACACCAGGGCGGTTTGGAGGCACCTTCTCGTCTCTTCATTTTCACGATAATGACCCGTCTAGTTTATTAACACATTTATGACGGCAATGAAAGATTAGTTAGTGAACGCGAACTGTTCGCTTGAAATTGAGGTGAACTTCTAAATGAACCACGATTCAAGAAAATTACTTGCAGTTCTGTTTCCACTATCGGTACACTATGTAAGTTGTTTTTTAGATGAAATTGTATTTGTTACGTTTATTTTCTCCTATCTGGCTGAATTGCAAACTTCATCGGTAAACGTATTAGATCATTTAATGTGCTTCCTATAAAAGCAATGCATTTCCTACGCTACGAAGTTGAAAGAAGAAATCGAATTTTTTAACTAATATGTAAACCGCCCTGTAGGCATCTCTAAATAAGACACTGAATTAAAAGAAACTACACCTAGAGAAGAATGCAACCTATTTGGATTGAATAAATATAAATTTTTCTCGCATGCAAATAAAATTTCTCCTTGAAATACATAGATTTCTTTTTAAGAGGCCTGAGTAGTGAGGCCTTGAAGAGTTTTTTAATCGATTTTTATCAATATCTTTTACCAATGTAATTGTTAACAAAATAGGGCTTAGTACGAGTATTCAGAACAGTTCAATGAACATAATTTCATAGTTTGGAATAAGTTATAGTTTTATTTTGTCCAACAGATGTTTAGTGCCATAATTTTACTAATTTTCGGACACTAAACGTCTGTAGGACAAAGTAAATCTTATAAACCATTACAAGCTATGGAATTATTTTCATTGAACTGTTCTGAATACTCGTACAAAGCCTTATTTTGTTAACAATTACATTGGTAAAAGATATTGATTAAAATCGATTAAAAAACTCTTCAAGGTCAAACTCACTACCCACCTAGCCGTCTTAACTGAAATAATAAAGTTATTTATGTTAAAAAGATGATTTATTTGGATTAAATAAAATGTATGTATGTCTGTTGAAATGCATTTTTTTTATCCATAATAAGTTTTTCTCTCAGGGTATTATCTTTCTAATTATGTAGTTAGTAACTATGACATCTTGGGCACTTCTACAAGTAAACATGGTTTCCTAAATTAGGTACCTACTCTATATTTTAATTTAAAAGTATTTTGTCTCTTTCATTAATTTCAGTTTTAATAGTAACTAAATTGCAGGTTATTTGAAGTGACCAGTGTAAAATTAACGTCATCGACCTGGCGATGGTCCGATAACCATTTAACACCATCCTCATTAAAATACCTCAACAATGAAACTTCCCAAGAGATCTGTCAGTTTGTTAATAAATAATTCTCAACAAATAAAACTACCGGATGCAATTCGGTGGCGGCCGAAGTAATAATAATTTAATTGACTCACACGGAGTTACCTTTAGCTATGAAGATGAATAAAAAGGACACGTTTTCTTTGTTTCCGTTTCTTGAAAAACCGGACGTCGAATTTCAACCGTCGTGTCTGCCTACAGTCGGTGTTTTGTTTCGTACATGATGCAAGGAGAGATAATAATTATTCTAATTACCATTCTCATGTCTAATTCCATTCTCTTTCGTGATTGGCCAATGCTGCGTGATGCGCATTAGTTCGGCCCATTTAATAGCCTAGCCCGTCACTCAGCTTGAGAGAAAGAACAAGCCCTGGTTAGCATTTTATAATGTCTTAATCATCTCGGCCAAAGGATGCAGCCATCTTGGAATTAAACTGAAAGAGGTGTGCTTTTTTTATTACCACTTCTTGAAATAAGTAGTGATGTTTTTTGCAATGGGAATTGAGTAAAAACAATGACGATTAGGATCGAAATGAGATGTTTAACTATTAACATATTAATGGGTGGATATAGAGATAGGAATAATGAAGATATTATGACGGTGAAACACGACAGTTTTCGAGGAACGCTCATTAAAATTATTAGATTCCCGAGAAGAATGCTCTATAAAACAGAAAAACATCTGACTCCTTGTTAAAAACTAACACTTATTAAATGGATAATGAGAAGTCATAAAAAGTCTTACTTTTCAATATAGATTCGAGATAGACAAGCTCGGGGCCAAATTTCAAAAACGTTATATGATAATCAAATTTTCGTATTTTAAATTATGCACCAGTTTGGGTATAAGATTGAAAGATCGAATGACTTTGTATACATTAATGTTTGACTACGAGCCATATAAGAACACAAAGTAAAAATGATTTATCATTCAATTTGAATAGAGCACGGTGTTTAATTGGTTTTGATCTCAAGTCAACGTTCGGTCTGGTATGGCCGGTATAGAAGAGATCCGCATCACCGACTGGCACGTTCAAGTGAGGTCCATCAGGCCGGAGGCTGCTGGCGAGAGATAATGTCTTCATCTTCTCCACAAGAACACCGACATCTACAGTCAGGTGCAATCGATAATGTCTTTATATCTTGCGTTACGAATCAACCAACACTCCAAGAGCAGGTGGGAAATGTGCCGTGGATTTATAATGTCTTTATTTCTTGGGGGAAATCACGAAGTATTTTTTTGTGTTTGAACCACACCTTTTCAAGTTGAAATCAATCTATGAGTGTATGATTTTGCGGTCACCGATGATACATGTGTTGCGGATTTTAGGATTGGTTTCACATCGTCATTGTCTAAGAGATGGAGTGAACATTTTGTTCATATCTGAACATTTTAAATATTTTTGATGTTTACAAAGTAAGTTAAGAGAAAAGTGAACATGTATAAAATTGATTAAAATGTTATCTGATTTTTAAGTAAATACGGCAGTATTAAAAATTATGCTGTCCTTGAAAAAATTGGAAATTATACAAAATCATTAAATGTCATATTTTTTACTGCATTTTAGTTTTAGGTCACACAATTTCGATCATATTTTTCTAGCACAATTTTACCGATTCTTTGCTGCTTTCTTTTCATACAGTTATATAATCAAATCTTTAAAACATCAACAAACCTATGCAAAGGAAAAAGAGAATACCAAGACTCTCTTAAAAGTTTCATCTTCTATATACAAGCGCAGCTGCAATGCGCTTGAGAATCGAACCAATCTTAATCATATTGATTACATTCGATCCTTGTGTTTCAACTATTATTTCCCAACACAATTCTTCCCTCAGAACAACGCTAACAACATATAATCAAGAAACACAAGAGCGAGTGAACAACCTAACTCCAAAGTGAGATGAGGAACGGTTAATTTTTGTAAATTACAGAGGAAACTCCTCGGCGACTGATAATTATTGTAACACGCGGTGTCTTGGACTAACAAGGTGTGTGTGCGTGCTCACAGAATGCTCGAGGGCTGGAGGGTTGAGCATGCCATCATTTGTGATGACCACCATTTCCATGTTCACCAGAAGACTGGTGTGGAACATGGAGCTTGCTCACAGCCACAACTTGTCTTGTCTTCTTGCCGTCACTCAAATTGGATGTGCGGATCTCGTTTTAATGTGCTTCGGAATTTATAATTATTTTTTGATATTAAGGATGATGATGTTTTTAAGCCCAGATCGTTTTTTTTCTTATACACTTTTCAAATATACTTTTAACTAAACTAAACTATTGAAAGCATAAAAACATGAAAATGATGAAAATAACGAATTGAGGAAAGAGATTTTAACTAACAATCATGAAGTCTTGGATTATATTGAAAATTGTATAACAATGACAGTCGATATAAATGATGATGACGATAATTTTGTTTTTCGAAGTCATTCTAGATTTTGGACTAGTCAACAAAAACATGAAAAATGTTTCTAGGATTAGTCTAATATGACTCGGTGAATTTATGTAACTTTTTAATTTAAATTAATACAAATTTGTAGTCCAGCAAAGTCGTTTTGTCCTAGAGGAGAGTTTAATGAAAATTTAGCGTGCAACTGGATTAACTTTTGTCCAGGTGTACTTTCCATCGCTAATGAAGCATTCACATAAACTATCTCATTTACAGAGTGTTAATGATGCAGGACATTTGATATAAAACAACGTCAGTGGAATATTCAGTTCCCCAGCAAAGAAACTAAACATACACTAGCTCTCTTACTGACAGACAAGAAAATAATTCATTCTGAAAAAAGAAAAATATGAATCGTCATTAGTGGCGCTATCTTTCCAAGTGAAAAGTCATTAAAAGCATCGGTGGCTCAATAAATGAAAGTAACACTCTTATTGGTGGGAGGTTTCGAAATTCCCTAAATTTGAATAAAAGGAACGAAATCGAAAACCCGCATGCATGTTCCGGAGCGCTACAAGTCATGTCATTTTCGATTTAGCGAAATCAGCTTGAATATAATATATTTGGTTGTGCCACTTGGCTTGGAAATCTAGCTCTTCATTCCGCAGTAAATAAATCGATCAAATAATTAATCACCCAATAATAAATCGGTATTAATTTCATCTTAAATTTCGCACGTTTTAAATGATGAAATCTTGTAAATTATAGTCGAATACCTGTTCGTAATTTGCCGGCCTGCAAATATCCTGTCCTTGCTGCTGCTAGAAACTTTACACCGGTAATAAATCTGCCTTATTGCATGCGCATTCAGCAAAATCTACCATTAGGGGTAATTAAATAGCACACAAAGCGGTGGGAATTACTGGAGATAAATCTGCGAGAGATTATTACTCGAACTGTATTACAATACGACGATACGAAATTTTTCTTGATTTTATACCTTTTTATATTTACAGTGGTTGTCAAGTTGTTATTTCTACAATAGGGAGTGTTTTATGTACTCGGTTAGATTGCATAACAATGGTTAAGGATGAAGTTGAGGTGCTTGAACTCCGAGGATATTATTTTTGTTGTGGAATTGAAAGTTTTACAAAGATTGATTTTTAGTTTTAAAACTATGAACTCGACGATTGACTTGGCAACTAATTTTTCAACATTCTCACAGCATGGTGTCTGGGTACTACACATATATTTCGAAATTCTGAAATGCGTCACACACGGGTTTTCATTCCAAATTGTCCAGTCAAATTTGTTTTTACCTGTTTTTCTGACATGTTTGTCAGTAATATTTGTGTAACAAATCTATTCATTAATATAGTTAACATCACCCTCCGGCTTTGGATAGGTGAGCAATTTAAAAGATTACAATACAATATTATGTAATTCATTAAAATCTTTGTGCAAGTAAAGAATAACGTATTACATATTTCATATGAAACTTATTTCTAGCAAACATCTGTAAAATTTATATAAATGAAATGAAATGGCTGCAGTTTTATTATACCTATATATTTGAATTGATTGGTTTAAGGATTGTTTGACAAGTTTCCTTGTCCAGTTATTTGTATAAATGAACGATCTTATATGGTAAGATGTTAATTATAAATTAAATGGACAAGTATTTAAATATTATCTTTACATTGAAAAGAGTTAATGTTTATCGCTGCATTTGAGGAGCGACTAGATTTGAAGATAAGTTGTGTGTGCCTCTGAATTCCAAAGCAGTTTACGAAATCTACGTTTATAGCCACATTGTTGATTAAAACCAATTGCATTTTCAATCAGCTGCAAGTTCACAGCTCTTTTTCGAACCAGAAGATGAATTGCAAACAATTTAGATAATACAACACATTGTGTCATTAATTCCGTTTGTTATGATTTATTACAGTAAAATCCTTCACAATTTCAATAAAATCGTTAATTGATAAATTGTAGAAGTCTCTTAATAATTCTCCTCGCAGTTCATTATTTAGTATTACAGTTCAATTCTTGCCAAAGTCTTTAAACTTTCACAAACTATTTTTATTATGGCTTAAAAAATATTCCGAGCTTTTTTCACTGAGTAATATTTTGTAAAAATATCATCAAAATATTGTGTGAAAAGTAGATTTTCACTGTTGCCAATGGCAATAGCCATGAGTGATCTGATAACAAAGTTAACTCTTGTCGGCATCCCGGCCGGATGTAGTTACACCATTTTAATCTGACAATTACAACAACGTGGTATAAAATTGCTATGGTTTGCAGGAATTCTGTAATCGCATCAGTCAACGTAATATGAGATTTCTTATTACAAGTTTATTACTTTTCGCTTTTTAAGGAAACATAAAGCAAGTTCATGATATTCCACGTTATTTTCTTGTTAAAGCATGCGAGAATTGTATTTTTTCGACATTTTACAAGAATAATTATCAAATAACATTGAGTATTTTTTTAAAAAGAAATGCTGCTAGTTAGGTACTTCAAAGTTATTAACATAACACATATTTCATGAAGAGTGTCATTTGGAAGCTGTCACATTTCTTACATTAACTTTAACTTCTGATCACGTCTGATTTACTGATCAGCAAATATACTGGGAAAATATTATATTCTTTTGAATGTCCGTTTGTGAACAAAATTTTCAACCGGTATCTCGTAATTCAAGACAATTTCAAGACAAGAACATAAAGTAGACCGATATCATTTCAAGGGTCATAAATCGTTGTAATCATATACTTTTTTGTATAGTGTGATTCTATTTTTTGTGAGATTTATATACCTCATTCTCTTGACGCAAGAAGTTACAATGAATCTGAAGTTTTTTACAGTACTAAGCAGGTGTAGAAACTTGACCAGATAAGACAAATTGGACATTTTTTAATATTATTTAAAATGGAACTACCGTGCGTAAAAAGTTTCCAGAAAGCTGTAATTTTCTCTAAATAAGATATCATCTTTTGAAATGCTAAGACATATTTAGTTTGACGGCTGAAGAAAAGGTAAATTATCATAGACCGCATCTAATTCAGAAAACCTTCCTTTCGGGGCTCAAAAGTAATCTGAACACATTGAACTGAAATGATGATATTTCCACGAAGCGATTTCCAAGATGTCTTCCCCACTCTGATGTTCATCAACGACACTGACGTGTTGCGATGCGAGTGTACCGTGTGGGGATGTGACTGTACTGCAATGTGCAACGGGCAGGAGACGTGCCCGCCCGAGATGGAATTAAGGAATATTATTAAAATCCTTGTGGCGTGTAACTCCTTCACGAAACCTGTTCTCGAATTATTATTAAAATGTGTGTGCGCTCGCTCCGCACAACCACAACCCCGGTCACACTCGCTTCTGCCAGCGAACTTCTAGCTTCGCCGTCGCACGATTCCACACCGCAAACTTACTTTCGTACAAGAATCAACCATAACGTCTGTGTATACTTCCATCTTACATTTCATGTGATCAAGAAAATGTGTCATTTATGTGGGAGCGATTGACTCGTATTTCGGACAAAAATCTATTTTGCACTACCTGCCCAGAACATAATTATTCGGAAATAAAATGAAATAATGGATATTTCAAATAATCATGGCAGAGCTCCTCACAGTGACAAAGCGTTAATTACAAGCTTATCTTCATCATATTCTCAATATTTTATAAATGTTATCACATGTTTCACTGCTTCTCCTATTCTATCTAGTGGATGTATCTGTACATCAGAAGCACAAGGCCGGAAGTCCATTTCAATGATTCTAGAGATGAGCTCATAAACCAGTATTCTGTCTTCATCCAATATATTTGTATTGGTGACATGAGTTATTGTGTAAGAGATACTTCAATGTAACTGAATTTGTTGGCTTCAGTCAAACAGCAATTGATAGAGCTTGATATTCCATCATTCCAAAAGGCTGACTTTCGTCCTTCTACCTCTGAGCTACAGATTTATCCAGGGCTATTAGCATATTGATTACTTAGAAATACAACTCATCGCATTCGTATCTCATTCTTATTTAAATACTTATTCTTGGAAATAAACTCGTGGGTAACCAATTAGACTCCGGCTAATAGAACCTACAAAGCTTTCACTCCTGTACCTGATTACTTGAGGATTAACTCCATTATTACCTATTAAATGCAATGATAATTTGAAATATATTAAGATCTGAATAAAATTGGCATTAGTTTTTATAACTACAGCACATCTAGTATGATAGGTACAGTTATTTAGATCTTCATTTATTATTTTGTTTGCTTTTGTTTTCGTATGACTCCCCAGATAATCTGATCGGACTCTTTTAATACCTTCTTTGAGGAGTGTGCTATGGTGATATTATAGTTTCAGAAAAACAGAAGGTCCAGTTTAACAACTGCTGTTTTATTGCTTGAAGAGAACAACAGATTTTGTGGTTTAAATGCAGTATTATTTAAAATATAATGATTCAAAAGGAGATACTTAACATCATAGATGAATTGCAAGAAATCCACAAATTGGTGCTAAAACTCTACATGGGTAAGCAAAATGATTTGAGATATTTCGTAAAATTTATTTGTAGTTATTTTCCATGTCTTACACAAGCACCACATTTCTTATCCAAACTTGCATGACAATGTTAGCTGACAAGCAAATGACCAAAATGAAGCTTGATTATAGGCTCATTGCATGATGAAATGAAAATGGATTTTTATACGTCACACTAATTATTTTGAAGAAGATTATTTTTTGAATGAAAATATTAAACGAGTAGCTCGTCGAGGCGAGTCTATAGGCAAAAACTAAATGCAATCTAGATTTTCTGACACCCTACCAAGAGTGCGAAAATCGAAAAATTAAAGACAACCCTAAGGGATAAACCTAAGCGGTAATGACAAAACAATGTCATAAAGCAAGAAAATACCACGGTTATCTCCAAGTATCATGAAGTCCAACAGTTAGATCCTATAATATACCTACGTCTAAATAATATTGTGACAGACAGGATGTCGACAGTTCGACCAAATGACAATCGATTCCTTCAAAATCAAATCAGACCGAATGATCCTCACACTTGCTTGATTTGCTTACAAAATGTCTTACAGGTTATCAATCAAGCATTTTTCACGTGGCTTACACTCTAAAAACAAGTAAACAAACAGTGTGGATAAAAAACAACTCCAGTGTATTTTAGGTCTCATTTTGCATGAAACAGCTCCAAGTGAGACAAAACGGTTTCATGAAAATAATAGATATATTGGCTTACATTTTAGGAACTGCTTCAAGTAAAATACGACTAGGAACCTTATTTTATTCATGCTGTTTCGGCTACTTATTTTTACAGAGTATACGCGACGAAAACTTAAACAGTTTTCTTACATTTCTCTCAAAGTTAGTTGAGCGAGCGTAGCGAGCGTCTCCATTCTGCACTTTTGGACACTTCCTCTGTTTTTTTTGTGTTTGTTAGTTTGGTCCGACGCCACAGGTCACAGTTTTTTCTCAATCGAGCTGAAATTTTGCACACATACTAATATCATTCTAACTTAATCGTGTATAGTTTTAGAGAGCTGCCCTCCTATTGGTTCAAAAATTAGAATATCTCCTGATTGGTCGATCATCAAAGTGTTCCGATTAAGTTCACATTTTGCATGGACATTAAGACTACCATTTTCTCTTTTTCTCTTATTTTACAAGTTTTCAGCCCAATCATTAGATAACTTATGCACTTATTGATTTTTTTCAAAGTTTGAATTCCTGTCAGAATTGATGCTATCGGGAAATTCCACTGCTTTCTGGATTATTTTATATACCCAAGTGCTTTCCCAAGTGTATAGATGGCTATTCTCAGTTTCAATGAAACACAATTATTCTTCATGATTGTGTGGATTATATTGCAATTCATAAGCTCCGGATAGGGTATACTAACATAGGTATTATATTTGTTCTGATTTTTTTTTTATAACCTGGTTGTTTAGCGCCATACACCATAATATCTATCTTTTGGATCGTGTTTCACAGTTTTGTTAGAAGCAACGTTTCGAGATAACTCATGTAACATCTCATATTTTACACATCTCCAGCCCAATCGGATAAGAATTTACAGATTTATTTCTATTTTAAGTGTTTTGAATATCTATTCGTAGAGATTGATGGAGAAGTACCTATCAAATTCATGGTACATTCATCTGTTATTAAAATTTTCCAAAATCTTTATGGAAAGTTGTGATGAAAATCATTAATGATGTATAGTATAGTTATATAAGCTATCTTTGATTGAATGGATCGTGCTCGATTAACGATGTTGCGCGTGTCGGTGCTCGCTCATCAACGCGTTACACAGAGCGTTTTCCTAGTAACTTTCAATTTTGTCTTGGGAACGGAATTCTTCATTAAATAAGCTGATGTAGGTACTTGCAGAGCTGGCTATGTTATACATTCGTCTCTAATCTAAGACTCTAATCTCTCTCTAATCTCTGTCGTAAGACAGCGCGTGTGGCGAGGTCTCGTCCAGCTATCGCGCGGTGTAAAGGAGGCTGGCCAGGTAATGATCATCGTTGATCACGAAATGACTCAATCATCTTCGACACGAAGTATCACGATGAAGCACGAAGACACACGAGGATGGAGATTGATTAACATCGGTTCAAGTCTCAACAAACCGATCAGCGAACCAAATGCCGAGTTCATCATTGAAAAATAATGCCTTTAGGACGAACACGAGCTGAGGCAGGAATTACACATCATCGCAAACACATGTGAAATGTATTGAGTATGAAGAGTTTTGTTTTTTAATGTATGAAAGACTGTAAGAGACACCATTAACTTTGAGTAACTAATTAAGACAAATCTTAAATCTTATGAAGAAAATATTTAGTTTTTATGTAAAAATGAAGGATTTAGTTTGTATTTATTAAAATCAAAAATAGTATTCATTGCGAGCCATTCAAAATGGATGTCTTCAAACTTCGATTTGTGTGTATTCTGCATTACGTCAAACGAAGTTGAACGGTTGAGGAAAATGTTTTCACATAAGATGCATTACAATCCAGTTCGTTTGCATGTTGCAGATGCGGTCTCTTAGGTTCACCAAAAATTTGATTTATAGTTTAGACAATGTCCATTGCATTTCGAAAGCTCCGTTTATTGACGCGTTCACTTAGCGTTTTCCCTGTATTTTAAACATTTTTCTCAGCTTACGATGGAACTAAGATTTCCATGTAATCCTCATTGCTCAAATCAAATTTTTATTTCTCTAATCAAATCTCAAAACATAAAATACATATTATATTTTACGTGTGTTGATATGAAATATCCCACTCCCTGCTCAGTAGCACGTTTTCGATTGAGATCTAGAAAATTATCCCCCACCTCTCGCATCCCAATCATTCCCAATTGGATCCCCAGTCAGCTCATCCAACCAGAACCTAATCACGTATAGCTACATCCAATATCCGGAACAAAATGGCCACTTGCCAGAACCGCACATCCGTCCAAAATTATATTATTCAATATTCATCATCTCAACTCGATTACGACGTACCTCACCGTATAGGATTCAAAGCCAAATGAATATTTCATAACCAAAACAATGCTATCCTCGTGGAAACTGTGTAAAAATGCTTCTGTTCTGTTGAGTCTGACAGTCATGATACGAGAGCGCGGTGTCAGACCTGGCAGTAGATCTCATAATAGCGCCCAGAGTGTCAGGTCTGACGCGCTCATGCAAAGCTAGCGCCGCACAGAAGTCATGCATTATGGAACATGGCTAGACGAATGGAAATGTATAAACAATATAAAAGCTTCTTTAAGAAGATTTATGGAGCTGAACTAATTCTGAATATGCTGCATTGGATGTGAAGTTAATAATGGACGTTATATTAAATATTAAAAATAGAGAGATTTTCAGGGAATTTATGAGAGCTTTAATGGATGTAAATCGGATCATTTTAATTAAACTCCAAAAATTGCAATTTTAAGTTTTAAAACCCTCGGTGCAATTTATGCTACAATTTTAGAGACAGATAATATTTTTTTATTTGAATTTAACGTCGCATTATTCTGCAACTAATCTAATGGCGCGGATGAATTATTATGATGATGAATAAGGATGGATGGTGGGAAGAAAACGGTTGTGACCTATTACTAGAGCATCTTCACAGCTTTTGGCTCTCGACTGAGAGAATCGTGGTAAAACCTCAATCAGGCAGGGTGGACGCGGGAATGGATGCCAGGACCTCCGGAGTGTAAGTCTAGCGCAGTGGTACTCCACCTGCGGCCCCCCAGTTGATGCTTCAAATACCTACTTATTCACAAAATGTGTACAGTTAGCTGAATGACCCCCCCCCCCCCCCCACTCTCCATACAAAATTAAGTTTAGCGTCCCAGAATCACTTAAATTGCTTCAAATTCTAAAAAAACGCCCTGCAGGGCATCAATTGGGGGTAGTTTGCTTCAGTTTGTGTATTTTAGAGCCCCAGAATCACTTTCAAATTGTTAAATTCTAAAAAAAGGCCCTGCGGGGCTAAGGCTAAGGCTGTATTTTAGGGCAGAGGTAGAGTTGCTTCTCACCAAATCAACCACGAAACCAAATCTCCAAGTTGCCAATTGTATTAAATGCAAATTCACTCAAAGATATTTCTAGAATTATTTTTATTATATTCGTGTCTCAAATTATTTTTTACGGCTGAAATAGTTGCACCAATTTACCTGAGAATTCATCCGACTGTAAAATTTACGACACCATCAATTAAATTTCCAAAAAAATATCCTGCTACCAGTTTTGTATCTTAAATCCGGTCAAGTTAGTGTCTCTTTCATTACCGAACATAAATTACCAAAATAATTTGATAAGTTATGAGGCTCAGCACAAGGGAATAACAAAATGGACCGCGCAAAATTACTACAAGATTTAATTATACCTATCCAGTCTTCTGTAATAGCAGTAATCAGTTAGAAGTCAAAATCTCCCTCCCTTCTTCTTTCTGCCCGCTTTTAAACGTAACATGCGCTTATAGTTTCCTAGACTGAATTATGGTAGCCGTTAATTAGTAAGGACCAATTACCAGTGAGGCACCTTAGCTTGCTGTGCGCTAACTTGAAGCAATACCAATTAGAGGTAAATAATAATACCGAGTAATTAACAAAGTTGCGCTAGACGGAGCTCGAACCCGTTGCTCCAAGTGGAAAACTCACTGGAACGAGTAAAGACTGGAAAATGTGCTTAGTTTTTATTTTGGACCGAGAGGTCTGTGATGAAGAAAAACGGGGTAGATTAGAGAAAAACGTTTAGTAATTGCGGAAAAATCTTTGCTGAAATAAAAACAAGGTTTGTTTATAAGAAACTGCTCGCAGACCTGCTAATCTAAAGTAAAATGATTTTCTTCGTTCTAAGTTATGTGAATGGAAGAAAACTTGAATTTCCACTTGCCGTTGCCGAGTTTTCACTGGACTTTTCCACGTGAATAAAATTCCATAAATTCACCGAGAATTTTTCCTAACGCATTTTCTAAAGACATTGACAGATAGTACACGAAAAAGCGCACAACAAGAATGATGAATGAACGCAATCGTAATCGAAACGAGATATGCATACTTTTACCTCTCGAGAAGCAAACTTCCACTGCAGGACCAAAGTAGAGAGATCCTAGAATATGATAACGAACCTCATGTGGAGAAATAAATTAAACCCTAATGATAGTTCTTCTCCAGAGCCAGTGAATCGGTAGCCAACATCATAATTACAGGCCAACATTTTAAACGTAGGTATCAAGAATTGATTATATACACTAGCTCATTCCTAATTAAAGAAGGGCAATGAGGATTCAAATAACAAAATGTACATCTTAATAAAACGTAGACGAATTACGTATGCGAGAGGCTTGTTCTAAGTCAAATGATGGTATCTTGGATTTGATAATAATAATTATTAAAATATCTAGTGAGAAGGTGATCTCATCGTCGACGGATATTTATAGCGAGCCATGAAAGAGCATTCTCATGCCATTACACCTCTTCTTATAGTTGGATTGCTCTTTTCGTACGGCAATCTCTGGTGAATTAACACTGAAACAGGTGGGTATAATTTATCCCAGAAAAAAACACTCCGTGTAAAAAAGGCAGCCAAGTCTCTTTACTTTAAAAAAATTCAACACCGAAAAGGAGTGATATCAAAAAAGAAGCCAAGTCAATGACATTTCCAAATATTTAATCGTATCTTTGAAATAAAAGTATAAACACCGAGAAATACTTTACAAAAGGACTTGGCGCATCGTTTTTTTAAAGACATCATTCTATCCTATAAGTGGAAAGAAATTTACAATTAGGTACATTTTCCTCTTTTTTTTAGAGCCAGTATCTATGAATCAAGCTACTTTTAGTAATGGCTATTTTATAGTTTTGTCAATGGCGATAGAAGAAAGATTTCATGTTGTAATAGATAAGTAATGTAAGGGTGGAAGAATTAAATAACAATTGGAAGTGGGCACATTTATATTTTTATAGCACTGTTAATATGGTGATATTAGAAGGGTATGTTTTCATAATTTGATCTTGATTGAGGGAAATCATGAAACGTTGTAAAATAATTACTAACTATCTATGGAACACTTTTATATATTTTTGAAGTGTCAAGTGTATAAAGTTAAAAAATTTAAAGAAATTCCATGTGCCGTCTCTGTGTACTTTGTGAAATGTATTGTTATAAAATGCGGATTAATAGAAATGTATTTCATGATGCGAAGGTATAACGCATGAGACTTAATTATGTTGACCACGAAACAATATTACGAAGATAACTATTGTGTATTTATAGAAAACATAGGCAACAAGTTTCATAGCGTATATATTCAAATAGAAAATATTTTACAGTAGGTATGTATAATATGTAATTGAAAGATGTGTCCCTATTATTCTAAAAATTCTAAATGACGGTTGTATATAAATGGCATATGCTTATGAATAGAAAAATGTCTTTAAAAAAACGATGCGCCAAGTCCTTTTGTAAAGTATTTCTCGGTGTTTATACTTTTATTTCAAAGATACGATTAAATATTTGGAAATGTCATTGACTTGGCTTCTTTTTTGATATCACTCCTTTTCGGTGTTGAATTTTTTTAAAGTAAAGAGACTTGGCTGCCTTTTTTACACGGAGTGTTTTTTTCTGGGATATCACTTCTTTTGTTAGTTTATTCATACAGCTTGTAGCACATGTCCTACCAAGGACTAATTTCTTTAAAAAAATACGCCTCAACCGATTTGGTTAGTAAGAAAAGTTGCATTTGGTACAAGCTTAAAATGATTATCCAAGAAGAATAGTCTAAGTTTCGTTACAATCTGTCCAGACGTTTTCGATATCTGACTTCACTTCCAGTTTAAAAAATGGCGCTCAATAATACTGCCGCCTTGAATTCATAAAAGTGCATATAATTGCATAATTAAGCTGCAATCTCGGCAGTTGTTTTCGATATATGACGTCACTCCTGGTTTTGAAATAGCGGCCGAAAATAATGTCATCTTGAATCCATAAATATAAGGGCTATATAATTACATAATTTAGTTGCAATCGGTACATCTGTTTTCTATAAATGACGTCACTTCCTGTTTTAAATATGGCGGCCAGAAATAATGTTGTCTTGAATTCATAATTATAAGTCCAACATAATTAGATAATTTAGTTGCAATCGGTACAGCCGTTTTCGACATATGACGTCACTTTCGGTTTTAACAATAGCGGTCGAAAATAATGTCGTCTTTAATTCAAAAATATAAGTCCTACATAATTACATAATTTAGTTGCAATCGGTACAGCCGTTTTCGATATATGACGTCACTTCCGGTTTTAACAATGGCGGTCGAAAATAATGTCGTCTTTAATTCAAAAATATAAGTTTTACATAATTACATAATTTAGTTGCAATCGGTACATCCGTTTTTTATATATGACGTCACTTCCGGTTTAAACAATGGCGGCCAAAAATAATGTCGTCTTGAATTCATAATTATTAGTCCTACACAATTCCAAAATTTGGTTACAATTGATACAGCCGTTTTCGATATATGACGTCACTTCCGGTTTTTGCAAATGGCGGCCGAGTACACCGCAATCTTGAATTTATAATTATTCACAATGTATGTTTCTAAATATCTATTTAAAAGTATAGATTGGGGAATTTAGTGTCATTTAGCATATTAATGGCGTCATTTAGCATATTTATGACGTCATTTCCGGTATAGGTAATAAGAAAACAATCTAGTTCTATCTAGTTGATACTTCATGAATGACCTTCTGAATTCTTTAGCGCTAATTTCCGTCAAATCGGTCATGCCGTTTTCAATATATGACGTCACTTCCGGTTTCATTTAGTGGTTCCTGCCGCCATTTCCGGTACCGTTTATTTGTATATTCATTTATCCCAATTGATTTTTCAAAAAGATTGCAAAATGAATGTACAGGAGCTAGTTCAGTGGCAATCGGTACAGGTGTTTTCGATATATGACGTCACTTCCGGTTTCAGGAATGGCGACCGAGAACACTGTATTAAAATTATAATTATTTTGTATTGTCTATGTTACAATGTAAGCTAATTATATGTGTATTTAAAGTATAATTTGATGAAATAAGCTAAATATTGTGAATTTATGACGTCACTTCCGGTTTAGAAAATAAGAAAATAATGTTTTTTAGTATCATACTTCATATAGATGACCATCTAAATCGAATGGCGCTAATTTCGTTCTAATCGGTCCAGCCGTTTTTTATATATGACGGCACTTCCGGTTTAAAAATGGCGGCACAAAATATTTATAAGAGGCAAGGTATCATCAGACGCCAAAAGTGCATATGTGGTAAAAATTTCAGGTTGATCGGTTCAGCCGTTTAGGCTGTGGCGGTGATAGCAACTTTTTCGGGAATCATATGAAGAAGAAGAAGAAGAAGAAGAAGAAGAAGAAGAAGAAGAAGAAGAAGAAGAAGAAGAAGAAGAAGAAGAAGAAGAAGAAGAAGAAGAAGAAGAAGAAGAAGAAGAAGAAGCAGATGAAAGCGGTGTAATTTCACGATTTTCACTGCCCTCTAGGTCGTAAACGGCATGACATGGTTGTTGTCGCGTGATGTATATGTTGTTAGGTGGGCCATAGCTCAAAATTAAGACATTTCACAACAATGAGAGATTTTCCATTGTTGAGATCCAGTTGGCCGAAAATGCTATGTTGTTGCTTACAGTAAAAGTAGTTGGTCTGCTCCTCAGTTTATATAGGCATTTACGGTATGTTGAGTGACTGTGAGTGTACGGTAAGACTTGGCTGAGTGGAGCGACCGCTCCACTAGATATGGCCAATAAAGCAATCTTTCGGGAGTCGGAAGATTTTAAAGATAGTTTTTTGAATCTAGGCGTTTTCACTTTTCATGGTTATTACTTACTTAAATCGACAATGCATAGAAGCTCGTCAATAGGTATTTCAATACAAAATTCTAGAGTTATTATATTTGAGTAAGTGAATGTTAACTTTTAGCAAATATCATAATTTTCATATTAATAAGAACATTCGTTTTTTTGTAACACTAACAGCAAATATTGTGACATAATTATTACAGAGCTGTGAGATGTTATTTGTAGTGCGAAGTTGCCATGATTGCATTCAAGAGCCCCAGCTCTCATAATTGCTACAAATTGCATAATTGCCTACAGTTTTGAAATCATAATACACAATTTTGCATAAAATTTATGTACCTATGCGTACTCCATATTATGCAAGATAATTTTTCTAATAGTGATATTTGTACCTAAAGTATTAGGTATATTTCTAATTTTTATTTAATTATTCTATTTAAAATGTTTCCGCAGCAGATAGTTTCAACTGTATTTTAATTGAATTGAATATTTAAATTCCAATTCTTCATCATTCTTTACAGAATTAAAGTTGTCTATTTATTCACTTGTGAAATTCTGTTAAAATATTTTATTCTGCAGTGTTGCTAACTTTAAAACCGAAACTTTAAAATGAACACATAAAAAAAATATTTGCATATTTACCAAACCGAATAAATTTACCAATCAACTGAAAAATCAACCATACTATTTCAAACTTAACTCCTGAATTGTTCCCAAACTGAATAAATAATTGACAATGTCTGAATTGACGAAATTTTCTCTCCATCTTTGCTTCTATATAAATGATCTCACCCACGTCATCGCAAAAGATCTCACTTTAATAATTGACTATTGTTTGCTATCGAAATCCTGTGAGGGCCTCATAACTCAGTGGGTGGCCTAGCGGGGGGTCAACCACCCCCTCCACCTCCCCCAAACTCTCCGACGAGGTCCGTGGGGTCAATGCGGCCAATTATGACCCGTTGTCGTAAATCTAAAGGTATATGGTTTTTACGAACACTTTGCAGACGCGAAGAGCTGGAAGTTCGTGGAAGATTTTGCATGAAGAGCTGTTGATTAGAATTTGCTTGAATCAGGAATTCAATTAGTGAAAATTTTAATTTAACTGTTGGATTTTTATTTTTACGAAATATTGGTTTTGTAAATAGATTTATCTACAACTAAAATGTAATTATAAATACTTCAAAGTTAGATTGTTTGAGCTTCCGGCTTGCTATGAGACGTTTCATTTAGAAGAAATGGCGAATCATTTTATTACGCATTTAAAATGTATTTACCTCATTATGTTGACTTTCATTTGTGGACGTCAAACGAAAGTTTGTAGACATTGATTTGGAATTCGGACTAGGCAAGAGCTCGTTTTAATTTGACTTTCTAACCATTCCAACGTTTACTATTGTTATTTATGGTTGTGGTATCGGTATTTTGGCACCAGTATTATTAGTAACGTATGTATAAAATTATCAATAAGAATTTAAAGTTCGAAAACAAAATTAGAAACGTTTCTTGTATGAAAGTGTTCTACAGATATTTTAGTAAATATATTTTAATTTTGCTAAGTCTAATTTACACGGTTCAATGTTACATTCAATTAGTTGCGATCGTTTGGTTCAACGAATGTAACCGTGTAGACGCGGAATGGAAGCAAATGTTGACTTCGACACATTTTATTTCAACCGGTTCTAATTTTTCTTCAATTAATTGAATGAAACATTTAGTCCAGTAATTGTGTGATTATTCCCAGCACTAGTTGCAACAGAAGGTTTCAATACATGAATCGATTCAGAAAAATGCCCTCTACAACATATCCAAAATCGCCCAAAATCGCTGTACGGAAAAAGAATACCAAAAACGCTTCTGTTGCAATTAGTTGTGGGTTATGCTGATTTTTTCACTAGAATTACTGGACTAATTGAACAATTGTACAATTTAAGCTTTATGATCAATCCATGATCAATTCATGTGTCCATGAGTGCTCCAATTCTCAATGTATTCAAAATAGACATACACATATTACATTCGTAGACAATTGATCAATTGATCAATTGATTTTATAAATTATAACGTTATTAATTTTGGTTTGGTAAATCTGTATAGGTAATTAAATGTTAATATTAATGTTATTTTCTTAATAATAATTATTATTAAGTACTCTTCTAATGATGATACAAATACTGCTCCAATATACCTTTCGCAGCCATAAATAATAATTATAAATATTGGGATTGTCGAAAAATTCAAATTGAAACTTGCTTTCGCCTCGCCCGAGCTACAAATCAATTTACAAATTAGAGAATTAGTGAAGATGTTTGACAGTGCAACGTTCTCGTAAATGAAAGAAGAATGATAGATTAGTTTTCTGCAGATAATAAATAATCGGAAACCCACGCTAAGCCTGTAATGCCAACTAATTTCCTTCCAATTACTAGACGCAAAAGCAACGCGGAATGCAATTTACAGGCGTGACACGTCAGCAATTAGATAGCAGGAATGCAGCGGCGCCATTTTCAACGCCATCTAGCGGGGAATAAAGGCGAGGATAGAGAACGCGTTTCACTCTTCAAACTCACTCGAGCTACACAAATATCACTGCAGAAGATTACAAGTAGTGTTACATTTCACTGCACTTATCCTAGGTTCAAAGCAAGATCTGAAGCGATCATAACACTTTTTAATATTAAAAACTAGGAAAACGCTCAGTGAAACGCGTTGAGAACGAGCTATGGTAGCAAAAACATTATGTGCATGATTTAAGGTATTGTGACGTGTCAGATATTTATTTTAACGTTCTTGCTCTTTTGTTTATTCATACTCGATAGTTTTGTGTTTTTTGCTTACTATAGAAAACCTTATTTTTATTACTTTTTTGATTACTATTTTTTAATGGTTTATTATTAATTATTATTAATAGTCGAGAACAAAAATTAATATCATCTATGCTTTTATTTTTATTTAATTCCTTATTCCTTGTCCATTCAACTTTTCGAACTAATCACTGAAAGCTTAGCTTCTTTTACGTCTTCTTCTTTCCTTATGACTTTAAGTCCACTATTCTATTTGACTTCTTTTAAGAAAACTCATTTACTGTCTGAACGTCGCATTTTCTTCGTCGCATTTTCTCTGAACGTTCTTGACCAGTCGGAAGGGTCTGTCTAGTGCCACTGTAAGATGAGAATAGTAGACAGATTCACCCCCTAAGATTAAAAGGGACAAGTCATCCATCTTTTATCACAGTAAACTTAAGGGGAGGGTAAAGGGGACACTGGGGGATGATTGAGTGTTAGGTAATAGGATTTGACGGGGAGAATCGAACCTTGAAAGAACCCCCACCCCACCCCCGAGTGATCGACACGAGTGGGTGGAGGGGGTGCTTTGAGAGAGGTGTTTTTCGTAAATGTGTACGTGCGAATACTCTATAGGTCGCCGTCAAAGGGTTAAATGAACCCATTAGTAAAGCCATTCACTATAGTGTTTTCGGATGTGGTGAGCTTTTGGAGAGTTCAATGAAGAACTACCCGGGCCTTTACTTTAGAGATGATCTTTAGATGTTGATTACGACCAGGTGAAAATGTGATGAGGAAATCTAATCTGTGGACGGCCTCAGGGGAATGGACAAATTGAATTTTTCAATAATAATGGAAACCGAATTCTGTTTTATCATAGTGAAAATGTGGAAATTCTTCGTATAAAATATATTTTGCATAAATAAACTGGGTCATCTTGACGTTGTGTGGTGTATAAAATCGTTGAATAACATACGATTGTTGGGATGTGCAGGTTATTCTATGGAACTCTGTTCTGGGGAAACCATGCAGCTGAATGCTTCAGCTTGTCATTTGCATCATACGACAGGACAAACAAAACAGAGTACGTATATCTGGCGTAGCGAATGGATTGTTAGTGTGGACTGTAGACTATTTTATTTCTTTGTGAATAATCGATATTCTGTTACGTTGTAAACAGAAAATCATTAACTAATGACTTTTATTATCAGTATAATTATCCTTCCCCTCTGAATTTTGTATTAATATATCTTTATTAATTAACACTTTGTAAACATTCTTACTTTCTCGCTATTTTTAAAACTAAATTATTAATTTTTCGATTTATATTGTAAATACCGAGTAAATACATATTTACAATATAAATCGAAAAATTAATACTTGTAGAAAGGTACTATACTCTTACGATTGACGACTAGTTTTATTATTTTACTTAATGGTGATGATAGAAGACGATGTAATTCCCAACATTCAATTCAATGGAGAGAATATAATATCGCTGTAGAAATATATTAATTCTGTGGATCAGAATTTTCACTACAAATTAGTTTTACACATAAATGGAGAATCGATTGAAGGGCAAAGTGTAATAATAGTTAAGTCAACGAGAGAAAATGTTTGGATACACACAATAAACAGTACATACAATTAAATATTGGGTGAAAAATAGAAATGTTTTATTTGTTGTGCATTGTGCATTCTTAGAATATTTAATTTCATGTACTGTTAATTGCGTATATCCAAAGATTTTTTCTCGTTGACTTAACTAGTTATTGCACTAGTTAACACTAGTATCATTATAACTAGTTTTGTGCCCTTCAATTATTTAGCTTAGTTAAAATGATTCTGATTGATCACTGTGAGATCAATGATGAGTACACAAACCTGTACCTTATTTTGTCAGAACCGAGAGACAAAATATTCCCATTTTCTTTGAAACCATCTTGAATGATCCACTAATGAACGAGCCGTCGACAAACGAAATTAATTAAAACCTAAAAACAGATATTTTCAGAAATAATGAGTGAATTGAGCTTGATTCTTGCTTCTAAAAATGCTTACAAAAGCGGACAATTAAATGGGCGTAGAAAACGCGTAGTGAAAAATGTAGCAGAATACAATATGCATGATCCTTTATCTGATGTTTAATTACTATACTTCATTAAGATGGGTCTAATTACTTTAATTGGGAATAATAATGAGTCCACTTAGGTTCCAGTGCAACTTGAATACTCGTGCGCCGTGGGCTTGTAATTTGAGGAACATTTAAAGACGATGGATGCATCCTTTACATGTAACACGCAAAATAGGTAATCTATGAGCCATTTGCAAAAATAGTACTCGGAAGCCATCTTGTATCCTTCCGCGCATGAATTCATCATAGAACATTATGTATCCTTCCGCGCATGACTTCATCATAGAACATTATGTATCCTTCCGCGCATGACTTCATCATATAACATTCTGGGAGTGAGCAGTCTTAACCCAGACATTTGCAAAATGAGGTCTTTTAAAAACCACTCTTCATTTTCCTTCGCTGTAATTTTAGAAATTGGTGTAATTTGTTCAATTTGAGAATTCCCCGTTTGTAGCAGGGTACAGCACAATTAATTAACATACTTTAATGTAATACATCTTCTTGTTTAGCTTTAATTCAATTAGTAACATTTAAATAATACGGGGCAAGTTGGCTCAGGCAGTAATTCCTTGGACTTGCACTCCGGAGAGCCCGGCGTCGATTCCCGTTTCCATCAGCAAACAGACAGGCAAATGATGTGAAGGTTTCCATCTAACAGCCGACTGCCTCCAATTCCCACTTTCAGTCTTTACATATTTTCATCATCCATTAGCCCAGCTGCAGAACAGTGCGACGTTAAGCACCACTAAAAAGCTAACATGAGATAAAACTTTTCTAATATAACGTGATCGGCCTGACCGGTTGCTTTTGTCGACAGAAGAAAGAAGATGTAGTTATTTCTGTTCTACCAGCTCAATTCTGGTTCGACATTTTCAAAACATTGCATTGGAATGATGGGAACATGGCATTGTAAACGTGGGCCTTCGAGGCGTACAAAAGTGAAATTAACCTCTCACCCGAAACAACGCTTCAGCGAGGCAACTTTTTGATTCCAAGAAGATTAATAATGATTGAATATCTTCGTCGGAGCGAAACAAGATTGAAAAATGTTTTCCGTTTATTAGAAGTCTTACCCTTCTTCGCCGGCATCTTAATGATTATTGATTGATATAAGGTGTATAAACATTTAGTTAAGCATAAACTGCCACACCCTACGATTGTTCATTTATAGGTAGTGCATTAGAAGAGAGTTCATGAAGAGAATCAGAGAGGGAGTGATGGAGCTGATAAGGAAGTGATCGACCAGTGGCGGATGTCGGGGTCAGTCTATACCCATGGGGGTGGGTGGACCCGAACGTGTTCGCTTACAAGATAGGGATTGTATATGGCGGTGTCAGTACCATATAACTGTCAGGTCTGGATAACAGTCCCGATACGTGTATAAATGTGCAAATTTACGTTATAGCTATAGGAAATCGTTCAGTGAACCCGTTTATAAGCTAGGTTTTAAAGTTTTCTTATAATGCGTTGTCTTGAAATTATATGTACAGTTGTCAAGGTACTTTGATTTCTCTATAAACATATCATAGAATAATTGGTTATGACACCAAGCGACCTATCTTTCTAGATATTTGTAAATCGATTTGGCTAGAATTTAAACGTTTGTCATAAAATTGGCATGATCCTTTATTTCATTTGACTTATAATGAGAAAGGAATACACATATCTACCAAAAAAAAAAAATCGAGATTCGGGCTATAAGTTTCAAATTATAAAAAAAATGTTTCATAAAAACAATTTGAAGTACTTGAAATCAGAGGAAGATTATACGTCAGAGTTTATCTACAAAATACGTGTATTTTAGTACTATAATAAAATCTTTAAATTTCCCTTTTTTACAAAGTATGAATGGAAATTAAAATGTATTTAAATGAGTTTTGTTTATATATATTTAAAATCAAATTAATTTCAATTTTTCATTCAAACTATTATAATTGTTTTATAGCTTACTTTCATCTAAGAATAACGAACATATTTTTTATTCTATGCTACAGTTTTGTGATTTGATGGCTTCTTTGATATAAAAAAGTTAGATTTATAATGTTGTGCTTGGCGGCAGTAACTGGGCGAAAATACTTCACAATTTTTCAGTGTAATTTCACTATTTACACAAAATTTTGCATGGTCATCCTTTCAGATCTCAATCCATTTATAGGTAGAGAGGTGTTTGGCAGTCCTTTTACAAGTTTTTATTTTTGTACAGTTAGAATTAGTTTTTCAATACTCTGCTAAAACCAATAGTTAAGTTTAAACAGTCCTAATCAACTGTATTTAAAAACTGTCCCTGAGACTTGTGCACGACCGCCGCCACTGCAGTGTCTGGTCCTACGCCACTGCTTGGTGGACAACACGTCTGTATCTGGACCCGATCACGACCGCCGCCACTGCAGTGTCTGGTCCTACGCCACTGCTTGGTGGACAACACGTCTAGGTCTGTATCTGGACCCGATCACGACCGCCGCCACTGCAGTGTCTGGTCCTACGCCACTGCTTGGTGGACAACACGTCTGTATCTGGACCCGATCACGACCGCCGCCACTGCAGTGTCTGGTCCTACGCCACTGCTTGGTGGACAACACGTCTGTATCTGGACCCGATCATGAATAATCTTCCAAGCTGTCCCATAGAGGGCGGTGCGTGATTCCATTGGGCGGAGGCGCACAAACCTGAACATTTAAATGCACGATTCCATGCTGGTTTCATCGAGTCCAACGTTTATGTTGAGTAATTAAGCACAGCATGCAGAGAATTACACCTTCAAATATGATAGCTCTATTCGAATCCCACATCCTTGGAAGAATTAATTACTGAGATGTCACTTGTATCTCTTTTAATTGAGTCTAAACATAAGACTGCTTTTAGAGATGGTAATTGGGGGAATCCGTCTTGTGCTATTGTGGTGTCATGTAAATGGAAGGGAGATGTCGTCCATCAGCATGTTGGAAGTTCGGCTTCACACCTTGGACTTCCGCTGCGCTGTGTGTTGTGCGGGTGGCCTGACTCTCAGGAGCACCAGGAGGATGGCGACGCTTCGGTGCACTTGCACTGATGATCATAAGAAACAAATCTACTTGTCGTATTTTCGTGTAAAAATAGCAGACAAGTTTACATTCCTGTAATTGAAAATTATGATATTAAAAATGGAGTCAAAAATATTTAAAAAAATAAAAATAACACATCGTAAATAAAGCAATAGCAGATTGCTTAATAATAGTAATAGTAATAATGCTGATTGAAGTTTTTTCGCCCACATCAATATTGTCTCGCTAAAAACGATGCACCAAGATTTCTATTTTGAGACATATTCTTGACTCGTTTTCTTATTTTTCTCAAGCTGATTTTGTTTAGGAAAAGAAACTTGTCTGCTCTTTTTCCGAGGAGTATTTTTATGTCTTGAGGTATGACGGAAACATTGCAGCAAAATTGTAAAATATTCAGGTTATACATGAGCAGAGCACTGAGCTACATTAGCGTGGGTTCTACTCCCCGTGGGGTGTCATGATTGTGGTCTACTGTGATTACTATTTGACTCTAAAGCTTGGCCAACATGTTTCTTCGAACACCTCATTATCTATTCATACCATAGACTCTAACTCTAAATTCCTAACTCTAAATCCCATTCATCACGATACAAGACTAGCTAGTACATGTTTAATATTTCTAAATTATCATATTTTACCCTCTGTAGTGATAATATTTAATATGCATGACAAACTTACTTTAATATTCTCTTGCAGATGACGTATTATCCAGTCTAAAACTATTTCAAGTTTCATGCATTATTGAAGAGAATTTAAAATAACTTCATTATTCCGCTCAAGTCAGCAAAAGATAGGAAGGCAAAGAGATGCATTGTTCCAATTCTCAGTTCTCTTCTTGATCTAATATAACGATATCATCTTTCGGTATCAAACCAAAATATCTGGGTTATAGTAATTCTCTCATGTGATTTAAAACATTAAATAATTAGGCACAGAAGAAAAAACAAATAACCCTTGCATCAAAAGAATATCGAAGAGGACGTTAAGTAAATAATCAAATAGTCAAAATAGATATTGGTTGCCAATGTTTGTAAGCTACAAATAATAATTTAAGTGAATTTCAGCAATCTGATGAGCATCAATAATACTACATTGTTCCTATCGTTATTGACAATCTTACATCCCACCTCCACAACTAGATTATTAAAAATTGAACTTTTATGGCAACAATTCCATTTCACTTATTTCAAATAATTTTAATACTTTTCAATAATTGCAATATAAAAGCACAAGAACTGAAAATATCTCCATAATTTTACGCTTTATGGCGATAGGTGAATTAATAAATCTACTCGCTAATTGCATTATTAACCATTTTCACGTTCTGTGAATCTGACATTTGCAGAAACGTTAGGGCTGAAAATAAAACCCTTCTGAAACTTTTAACAGCCATCTACCATATTTTAATTTGTGTTATTTCTCGAAGTGTCTACTTGTAAACTGGCTTCAACTGCATGACGCCGTAACGCAACTGCACACCGCCATCTCAACGCGACAAGAACATTCCTGACCACAACGCGGTGTTACGTCATCAGCGATGATTGCGTGATGATTGATGACGCCGCGGATGATTGATGACGCCGATGATGGGGTTTCAATGTTACATCACGTCCAGCTATGCCGAGTGTTAATATGACTAATTAATGGGGCGAGAGATTTTACATTTCGTTTTATTTTGACGCGCTATTATTTTTTAATTTTATGTGATCTAGAATCATATTTTTTTAAACATTTTGTAGATTGCATACTTCTTAATTTCGATGATACAATTATTAATTTTTAGTGTTAGGAAATTGTTAACAGTACCTACCCGAACAAAATTTAAATGCGCGGTACGATGAGGTTATCAATTTTCATGATTCAACCAATAAGAGAATGTTGTTAAAATATTAATCAAAACCTTGAAAAGATATATGTACCTCAGAGCTAGAAAGCCCAACGTCAATTTTTTCATTATTTCTTCAAAGGACGATAATAGAGGGGCCGGTTTTTCAATGTTTTGATAAAAATATTTATTTAATAACAGACTGTTTAAGTGGCCGTTCTAATCAACTGTTAATCTTAACAAACTGATACTCGGGATATTGAAAACAGGTCCTAAGGGTCGATAGGACAATGTAATGTTCACAACACATATTGAAATGTCGTGAATGAGTGAACTGCATTACCGGCCGCACAGCCGTCACGTTGGCACTACTGCACATGTACGAGGTGGGATTAAGGTGGGACAATCCAAGCATAAGCCGGTCAATTGTCAACATTATCACACCGACAGTTTGCACAACGCCCGTTGATTTCATCTCGTAACGAGATTAGATCAATCAATGAAGGGGTTTAGCTTCAGATCCTGTTTATATTGTCGTTGTTCAAACATTCATCACTGTGAGGTCAGTTTCAATGAAAGAGAAGATCGATTGGATGTCGCTGCAAGTTGGCTCAGGTACCGCCTCAGTCGAGAGGCAAATGCTGGGAAAGACCTGCTAATATGCCACGACCATCGGCGATGGTCGTGGCATGTGGTCGTGGCATTTGTGCCAAATGTCATGTGCCATGACATTTTTTATATTCAATTGATAGAGCTAGATTACATGATCAAAAGTATATAAACAAAATCAGGAAAATATACATCTCTAGACCTTCTACCTCTGAGGTGCATGCTTAAAATATATTGCAAATTTGGATAATGTTGTAGTAATTTAATAATTTAATACATATGATACTATGTAATGATTGGTCATAATATGTTTCTTGCCATTTTTATGTTACCTAAGTTCGTGCCATGACAATTATTTTCTCTCACTACAACCAAAGATTAGAGAACAACTAATAGCGTTGATTGTAAACTATTAGACTAAGACAATCATCAGACTAACTGATTAGTGATTGTAAATAACTTTGATCGAAATCATAATATGTCTGGTTACCTACTTCATTTGAATAATGTGTAAATATTAACATTATTAGCTATTCCATATTTTACAAGTTTTCTGACGAGTTTTCTGAAACATGATCAATATAGACCATAACATTGTACAATCAAATGTCAATTAAATCAGTCAGGAATAACGTTAAATAGTTCTCAATTCTAACTTATTTAAATCCTATTCTTCCATATTCAGTATAATTGGAACGGCGACTTCTTGAAGCAATGCAGTTCACATAACTAGTGGAGCCTCGGCTCTGTTGAGAATATAGACTTAATAATAAAAAGCAATATATTATTTGAATGAGAATCCGAGAGTTTTTGAAGAAAAATGATACGCTGCAAAATAAAATTATATTTGCAGATTTTTAATCAAATGAAATTATTACTTTAAGCTAGCTATTTCACTGCTCATCATCATTCATTAAACTATTTTACTTTATTTTAACTATTTTATATTTGCACTATACCTTTGCTAAAATTTTCTCGAAGCCCTATTTCCCCCCCCCCCCCACCTCTGATAATTACCTCCCATGATTTTGTTCATTTGTCCAGATAAAAATAGGTTGAAAAAAGTGTAAAATCACGTCAAAACGCACCAAATTCATTCCTGAAATTCAAAATTTTTCCGGGGCTGTGCGCCCCGGACCCGCAAGTGGCTGGGGGACCCTCCCCCCAGACCCCCCATTGTCTTCTTGAGCAATCGTATTTCCCACAAAAATGTGCCCCCCTGAGAATTTTGACTTCTGACGCCACTGACCATCGCCTTCCCACCGACAATCATTTCATATTCACATTCATCATCATCATTAAATCATTCATAGCAATATGCAAGGCGCAGAGCAAATAAAATTGAGTAGTGAGAATTTAGACTCATCGTTGAATTGTTAGGAGAAATATGCACCAATGTTTAATTTTCTTGCAAATCCTGATTAATTGGATGCTCTTCATTCGTACAAAATATAAAAAAATTGCCTACGTACAAGTATATATTTTTTTTCAAAATGATATCAATGTTTCAACTCCAATAGAAAATATGATGTGGTATTAAAGTAATTGCTATCGCTCTCAGATCAAGTATAATTCTTACAAATTACTGTCTTCCGAATAATATGTGTATTAATTCATAGATAACCAAAAGTAAAATAAAAAATATACTGTTAATTTTTAAGTGTGGAGCTTTGGAGGCTCATCAGTCCTCCTAAATTGTCCAAGATTGCAATTACCATGTATCTCAGACGTGCTTCAGAAATAAACCTGCAATTGCATTATGTATTTGTGTATTTCACTTCAATTAATTCATCGAATTAAGCCCCACTTACAACTGCACGAAGGAAATGTGTATGAACGTAAAAGTGCATGAAAAATATTCTTTGTTCGGATTGTAAAGTTGTGTTTCGAGAGGCTCAACGTTTCCTCGCCTTGTGAAATTAATGAGCTCTGAAGAAAGCGAAGCAATCAAGCCTCTCATTAGTTGCAATATTCCCCGCTAGGCGTTCTTAGAAAATAATTAAAGTGTTCGTTAAATCTGAAGATCGTGTCACGTGTCGATGTTGAGTGAGAAGACGTCACAGTTGGCGCTTAGCAAGTGTGATGAATCAAACCTAGCGCCTGGCAAGTGTGAGGAATCATACCTGGCGCCTGGCAAGTGTGAGGAATCATACCTGGCGCCTGGCAAGTGTGAGGAATCATACCTGGCGCCTGGCGCTTAGCACGTGTGAGGAATCATACCTGGCGCCTGGCAAGTGTGAGGAATTATACCTGGCGCCTGGCAAGTGTGAGGAATCATACCTGGCGCCTGGCGCTTAGCACGTGTGAGGAATCATACCTGGCGCTTAGCAAGTGTGAGGAATCAAACCTAGCGCCTGGCAAGTGTGAGGAATCATACCTGGCGCCTGGCAAGTGTGAAGAATCATACCTGGCGCCTGGCGCTTAGCACGTGTGAGGAATCATACCTGGCGCCTGGCAAGTGTAAGGAATTATACCTGGCGCCTGGCAAGTGTGAGGAATCATACCTGGCGCCTGGCAAGTGTGAGGAATCATACCTGGCACCTGGCGCTTAGCACGTGTGAGGAATCATACCTGGCGCCTGGCGCTTAGCACGTGTGAGGAATCATACCTGGCGCCTGGCGCCTGGCAAGTGTGAGGAATCATACCTGGCGCCTGGCGCTTAGCACGTGTGAGGATTCATACCTGGCGCCTGGCAAGTGTGAGGAATCATACCTGGCGCTTAGCACGTGTGAGGAATCATACCTGGCGCCTGGCAAGTGTGAGGAATCATACCTGGCGCCTGGCGCTTAGCAAGTGTGAGGATTCATACCTGGCGCCTGGCGCTTAGCACGTGTGAGGAATCATATCTGGCGCCTGGCAAGTGTGAGGAATCATACCTGACGCTTAGCACGTGTGAGGAATCATACCTGGCGCCTGCTCTTAGCACGTGTGAGGAATCATACCTGGGGCCTGGCAAGTGTGAGGAATCATACCTGGCGCCTGGCAAGTGTGAGGGTTCATACCTGGCGCCTGGCAAGTGTGAGGAATCATACCTGGCGCCTGGCGCTTAGCAAG
>OW203762.1:7637301-7750892 GCA_934045905.1 Leuctra nigra | reverse complement strand
CCTAAATCAGAGGAAGGAAGAAGACTTCAATAACAGTATGTTCTCTTGTTTTGTCTGTCTACTGCATGTTGATACTCTATCTCTATAGTAACTCTAAACTGCTGATTCAGATATTCTCTGTTGCGAAGAGACACTGAGAATACTTGATTCCATAGCTTGCGCTATATATATGTTATTCACTTGCAATGCTTCCTTCACTCGTGGAAAACGAGGTGAAAAACCGGAACAACATAAGTAAGCGATTATGTACATTATAATTAACTGAACCAACTAAATATATAATATAGTATAGTCGTCGTTAGTAATGTATTGTAGGTAAACTGCTCGAGTGAACTGTACTATTTTGAAGTCACTAATTGAAGTACAAATTACGTAATTGAAACCATTCGCCGTACATCCAATTACACTGTAATGTCTGCTTCCACTGTTGATGCTAGACATTTTCTTTGTTTGCTAATGTAATGAAGAGACAACATGAAGTTGGCGCACAAATAAAATATTCCCATAGAAGGACTTGACCTTATTTTCTGATTAGATTTAAACAGAGAAGATACTTGAAAAATGCTAAGACGTCTTGGTGGAAATCTTCCTTGAGAATGTGAGCGGCGGAAAATGAGGCGAAGAAAGAGAGGCAAGTTTATGTGAGTGCATTTCTTATGCACGTTGCACTCCACGGGGGATGTGCAAGTAGATGTGAGCGGGAATATTGCAGCTCATCAGAGTCATTGCAGTGGATAGTGCTGCACTCTGCACGTTGTTTACAGCCAACAGTTATCAACAGAGAATATTGCAGCTCATCAGAGACATTGCAGTGGATAGTGCTGCACTCTGCGCGTTGTTTACAGCCAACAGTTATCAACAGGGAATATTGCAGCTCATCAGAGTCATTGCAGTGGATAGTGCTGCACTCTTCACGTTGTTTACGGCCATTAGTTATCAACAGGGAATATTGCAGCTCATCAGAGTCATTGCAGTGGATAGTGCTGCACTCTGCACGTTGTTTACAGCCAACAGTTATTAACAGGGAATATTGCAGCTCATCAGAGTCATTGCAGTGGATAGTGCTGCACTCTGCACGTTGTTTACAGCCAACAGTTATCAACAGGGAATATTGCAGCTCATCAGAGTCATTGCAGTGGATAGTGCTGCACTCTGCGCGTTGTTTACAGCCAACAGTTATCAACAGGGAATATTGCAGCTCATCAGAGTCATTGTGCAGTGGATAGTGCTGCACTCTGCACGTTGTATACAGCCAACAGTTATCAACAGGGAATATTGCAGCTCATCAGAGTCATTGCAGTGGATAGTGCTGCACTCTTCACGTTGTTTACAGCCAACAGTTATCAACAGAGAATATTGCAGCTCATCAGAGTCATTGTGCAGTGGATAGTGCTGCACTCTGCACGTTGTTTACAGCCAACAGTTATCAACAGGGAATGTTGCAGCTAATCAGAGTCATTGCAGTGGATAGTGCTGCACTCTGCACGTTGTTTACAGCCAACAGTTATCAACAGGGAATATTGCAGCTCATCAGAGTCATTGTGCAGTGGATAGTGCTGCACTCTGCACATTGTTTACAGCCAACAGTTATCAACAGGGAATATTGCAGCTCATCAGAGTCATTGCAGTGGATAGTGCTGCACTCTTCACGTTGTTTACAGCCAACAGTTATCAACAGGGAATATTGCAGCTCATCAGAGTCATTGTGCAGTGGATAGTGCTGCACTCTGCACGTTGTTTACAGCCAACAGTTATCAACAGGGAATATTGCAGCTCATCAGAGTCATTGCAGTGGATAGTGCTGCACTCTGCACGTTGTTTACAGCCAACAGTTATCAACAGGGAATATTGCAGCTCATCAGAGTCATTGCAGTGCGTAGTGCTGCACTCTGCACGTTGTTTACAGCCAACAGTTATCAACAGGGAATATTGCAGCTCATCAGAGTCATTGTGCAGTGGATAGTGCTGCACTCTGCACGTTGTTTACAGCCAACAGTTATCAACAGGGAATATTGCAGCTCATCAGAGTCATTGCAGTGGATGGTGCTGCACTCTTCACGTTGTTTACAGCCAACAGTTATCAACAGGGAATATTGCAGCTCATCAGAGTCATTGCAGTGGACAGTGCTGCACTCTGCACGTTGTTTACAGCCAACAGTTATCAACAGAGAATATTGCAGCTCATCAGAGTCATTGTGCAGTGGATAGTGCTGCACTCTGCACGTTGTTTACAGCCAACAGTTATCAACAGGGAATATTGCAGCTCATCAGAGTCATTGTGCAGTGGATAGTGCTGCACTCTGCACGTTGTTTACAGCCAACAGTTATCAACAGGGAATATTGCAGCTCATCAGAGTCATTGCAGTGGATAGTGCTGCACTCTGCACGTTGTTTACAGCCAACAGTTATCAACAGGGAATATTGCAGCTCATCAGAGTCATTGCAGTGGATAGTGCTGCACTCTGCGCGTTGTTTACAGCCAACAGTTATCAACAGGGAATATTGCAGCTCATCAGAGTCATTGCAGTGGATAGTGCTGCACTCTGCACGTTGTTTACAGCCAACAGTTATCAACAGGGAATATTGCAGCTCATCAGAGTCATTGTGCAGTGGATAGTGCTGCACTCTGCGCGTTGTTTACAGCCAACAGTTATCAACAGGGAATATTGCAGCTCATCAGAGTCATTGCAGTGGATAGTGCTGCACTCTGCACGTTGTTTACAGCCAACAGTTATCAACAGGGAATATTGCAGCACATCAGAGTCATTGCAGTGGATAGTGCTGCACTCTGCGCGTTGTTTACAGCCAACAGTTATCAACAGGGAATATTGCAGCTCATCAGAGTCATTGCAGTGGATAGTGCTGCACTCTGCACGTTGTTTACAGCCAACAGTTATCAACAGGGAATATTGCAGCTCATCAGAGTCATTGCAGTGGATAGTGCTGCACTCTGCGCGTTGTTTACAGCCAACAGTTATCAACAGGGAATATTGCAGCTCATCAGAGTCATTGTGCAGTGGATAGTTCTGCACTCTGCACGTTGTTTACAGCCAACAGTTATCAACAGGGAATATTGCAGCTCATCAGAGTCATTGCAGTGGATAGTGCTGCACTCTGCGCGTTGTTTACAGCCAACAGTTATCAACAGGGAATATTGCAGCTCATCAGAGTCATTGTGCAGTGGATAGTGCTGCACTCTGCGCGTTGTTTACAGCCAACAGTTATCAACAGGGAATATTGCAGCTCATCAGAGTCATTGCAGTGGATAGTGCTGCACTCTGCGCGTTGTTTACAGCCAACAGTTATCAACGGGGAATATTGCAGCTCATCAGAGTCATTGTGCAGTGGATAGTGCTGCACTCTGCGCGTTGTTTACAGCCAACAGTTATCAACAGGGAATATTGCAGCTCATCAGAGTCATTGCAGTGGATAGTGCTGCACTCTGCGCGTTGTTTACAGCCAACAGTTATCAACAGAGAATATTGCAGCTCATCAGAGTCATTGCAGTGGATAGTGCTGCACTCTGCACGTTGTTTACAGCCAACAGTTATCAACAGGGAATATTGCTGCTCATCAGAGTCATTGCAGTGGATAGTGCTGCACTCTGCACGTTGTTTACAGCCAACAGTTATCAACAGGGAATATTGCAGCTCATCAGAGTCATTGCAGTGGATAGTGCTGCACTCAACAGGGAATATTGCAGCTCATCAGAGTCATTGCAGTGGATAGTGCTGCACTCTGCACGTTGTTTACAGCTAACAGTTATCAACAGGGAATATTGCAGCTCATCAGAGTCATTGCAGTGGATAGTGCTGCACTCTGCACGTTGTTTACAGCCAACAGTTATCAACAGGGAATATTGCTGCTCATCAGAGTCATTGTGCAGTGGATAGTGCTGCACTCTGCACGTTGTTTACAGCCAACAGTTATCAACAGAGAATATTGCAGCTCATCAGAGTCATTGCAGTGGATAGTGCTGCACTCTGCACGTTGTTTACAGCCAACAGTTATCAACAGGGAATATTGCAGCTCATCAGAGTCATTGTGCAGTGGATAGTGCTGCACTCTGCACGTTGTTTACAGCCAACAGTTATCAACAGGGAATATTGCAGCTCATCAGAGTCATTGCAGTGGATAGTGCTGCACTCTGCACGTTGTTTACAGCCAACAGTTATCAACAGGGAATATTGCAGCTCATCAGAGTCATTGTGCAGTGGATAGTGCTGCACTCTGCACGTTGTTTACAGTTATCAACAGGGAATATTGCAGCTCATCAGAGTCATTGTGCAGTGGATAGTGCTGCACTCTGCACGTTGTTTACAGCCAACAGTTATCAACAGGGAATATTGCAGCTCATCAGAGTCATTGCAGTGGATAGTGCTGCACTCTGCACGTTGTTTACAGCCAACAGTTATCAACAGGGAATATTGCAGCTCATCAGAGTCATTGCAGTGGATAGTGCTGCACTCTGCACGTTGTTTACAGCCAACAGTTATCAACAGAGAATATTGCTGCTCATCAGAGTCATTGTGCAGTGGATAGTGCTGCACTCTGCACGTTGTTTACAGCCAACAGTTATCAACAGGGAATATTGCAGCTCATCAGAGTCATTGCAGTGGATAGTGCTGCACTCTGCGCGTTGTTTACAGCCAACAGTTATCAACAGGGAATATTGCAGCTCATCAGAGTCATTGTGCAGTGGATAGTGCTGCACTCTGCACGTTGTTTACAGCCAACAGTTATCAACAGGGAATATTGCAGCTCATCAGAGTCAGTGTGCAGTGGATAGTGCTGCACTCTGCGCGTTGTTTACAGCCAACAGTTATCAACAGGGAATATTGCAGCTCATCAGAGTCATTGCAGTGGATAGTGCTGCACTCTGCGCGTTGTTTACAGTTATCTACACTGCTCAAATATCTTCATTACATTTTATACTATTGATTAAATTGTGACGAACAGAACAGATTATAAGTGTCAACTATTTATTAGTAGGTATGTTTAATTAATTAAGTTTATTCGTGAATTAAAAAGAATAAAGAAACCGTGAACAATATGTCTTTGCAACTTCACAATGTTTACTCCTTTTTTTAATTGCATCCTCTTTCGTAGATTGTAGAAAACGATATTTCATGTAGGTACACTAGGAAAACGCTCTGTGTAACGCGTTGATGAGCGAGCACGGATATACGCGCAACACCTTGAACCGAAATTCTGTCTATCGTAAATTTTCTTACAAGCCAATAATTCTTGAATTTCGTCACAGACTTGTATGCAAATCTTTAAAAATTACTAAAATATTGGTCCCAATAACCATGCAAAGTTGTAAGTTGATCGATCAAACGGTTCCTTGTTAATTTTAAAAAATCACAGGATCTCGTTAAAAAATATACCTGGACTATTCGAGAAAATAACGAACACAACTGACCTCTGGAGGATTTTGTGGTACTAGGTAAATGGCGGCTATCAAGGGCGCATTTGCATAAATATAAATAAAAATATTTGATATAGTTGTTTGTTATGGCCAAGAAAGTAAATGTATAGCTAAATATAAATTTCATTTGTTTTTTGTTTTTTCACTGCTTTATGGAAACACGAAATGTAAAAACAAACAAATTAATATGTGGACCTGATAGTAGCCATCTTGCCAGAAGTGGCTCCATCACGTATCACTTATTTGTGGGAATACTCATGATATTATATGTTTACACAATATTAGATCGATCTGTTGAATGGTCATATCAGTTTCTATGCGTTTGAAAGTTGTTGCTCTAACTACCTTGGAACAGAAGCTCTATGTTGCCGTGATCAAAATATTTACGAGAATTTAACAGCCAACACGCAAAATGTCCGAAAACTGTCAATAACTTTTGGATTTAAACACAGATTAGTCTGAAAATTGTCAAAAATACAGATAATGTTGGTCCCAAAGACCATGCAATTTTAAGTTGATCGGTCAAACTGTTCTAGTTTAAATTTCAAAAATCCCATGAAAGATTTTTTTTTAAATTTTAACCAATGGGAGGATTTGGCTGAAACTTTGTAAGATTGGGAACATTGTTGGTGATAATAACTTGTCAAATTTCAAATTGATCGAACCAACCAATCGAAAGATATTTTTTTTAAATATGAACCAATCAGTGGATTTAAAAAAAAGGGCCTGCAACGCCCAGAAATGGTCCGTTCATGGTGTGCAAAATTTCAGCTCGATCGAAGAAAAACTGTGACCTGTATAGCCTCACCTAGCAGAAAAAAAACAAAAAAAAAACAAAAAAACAAAATAAAAAAACAGAAGTCCGTGCCAAATGAGCCAAAAGGAGAATCTCTCTTCGCTCGCTCAATTATTGAACCTAAAGCGTATACCTTTTGACAATTTACTTACTAATTTATTTCTTATATTCCAAAAGATGATTTGAGTTTTGTACGATGTAGTTTTAGTAATTTCTCGTGGCTATTTGATATTATTCATTGTACAATACTAAGAAATTCGAAAACGGCATTGCCTTCTTTATATCACAAATGGTAGCAGCGGAGGGATTTAACACGTAAATATCCATCAGCTGCCACCAATTGTAATATTTGAAATCACGATGCAAACGTTCCCAAATCACATCGATTGAAATGATAAAATTCATCTACATATTACCCACATACAGAATGTGAATGGAGATAACAATTTCTAGTAACTTTTTGGCAGACAGAAGACGTTCGTCTAAATCTCACTCTCAAAGTTTCAATTGACTTTTCTACTCAACGAATAAAATACAACATCCACAATGGCACGTCACTCCTCGCGGTAAATCAGTTCCTATCCAGAGGAAAAACCTCAGAGTGATGTCGAAGAAACGAGACAAAAAAGTAAAATAAAATAAAATTCATCTCTCAATGCAACGGTCATGCATGTTGCTTTATGAAATCTTTCAAATCCGATTTCAAATCTCTCTTCAACATTTCTACTTACATATGTTTTCTGAAAGTAAACATTTTCGTGTAGTTTTCTCTTGAGAACTTCTTATTCTCTTGTTGTTTATCTGTTGTTTCTCTTGTGCTCTGTGGGCGTGGTATTTATGACGTGTTATCGGCCTCCTGCACATTGTCGTCTGCTTTATCGCACGCGTGTATGACACTGGGAACAGGGAGCGGGGAGTGGGAATGTATCCGCTTCCACGTGGCATGTGGCACTTTCAGTATAGGGCGGTTGCGTCGCCCTGGTTGCTATGCTGTTGCTGATTCCTCAGTTTACTTGAAGTTAGTGTAAATAGTAACACAATAATCAATTCAAATCAATTGAAAATAAATGTTATATTATTTAAATGACAACTGCAACTGCACAATTGTTGTTTCAGTGGAAGCCAAATATCATTGTAATAGATACAAAAATAGAATCAGACGCCCTCCAGTCCGGTTCTGATCTTTTGACCCACAGCTGTGACGTCAGATGAAAATTCGCTATCAGAGAGACGCAAATAAGCCGCAAACGGGTGACATTGTGTCCCTTTAAAACTCACATTTTGTATCATTCAAGTTTGCTCTCTTCTTTGAAGATACGGAGAAAGTTGACTCCAGTTAAACTCTCTGGATTTCACCTCGGCGGCCCCAGCTTCGAATCCAGTGGCCTGAAGTTTATCGCGCGATTTTCTTCAGTCGAGAGGAAAATGATGGGAAGGTTCTCTACTAATAAGCCACGACCGCCTCATCTCATAGTCCCTTCTGAACTATCTTCTTCATCATCATCATCATCATCATCATCATCGTCATCGTCATCGTCATCGTCATCGTCATCGTCATCTTCAACATCATTATCATCATCATCATCATCATCATCATCATCATCATCATCATCATCATCATCATCATCATCATCATCATCATCATCATCATCATCATCATCATCATCATCATCATCATCATCATCATCATCATCATCATCATCATCATCATCATCATCATCATCATCATCATCATCATCATCATCATCATCATCGTCATCATCGTCATCGTCATCGTCATCGTCATCGTCATCGTCATCGTCATCGTCATCGTCATCGTCATCGTCATCGTCATCGTCGTCGTCGTCGTCGTCGTCATCGTCATCGTCGTCGTCATCGTCATCGTCATCATCATCATCATCATCCTCATCATCATCATCATCATCATCATCATCATCATCATCATCATCATCATCATCGTCATCATCATCGTCATCGTCGTCGTCATCGTCATCGTCATCGTCATCGTCGTCATCATCATCATCATCATCGTCATCATCAAGAAAATCATGCGACCGTGGTTATTTTGAAGAGAAATTATTCTTCGAATATAAAAGTTAGTTTTGCATTGAACTATTTTGCCACAAATCGCGTTTTATATAATTTCTTTAAACGTTTTGTTGTACCTAATTTAACTTTGTGATATCAAATGAAACCAGGTGTAATTATGTATTAATACCTAAGTATATTTTACTGCTGCAGAATTACGAATAAAACAAATTAGGTCGCTGTATTTAGTTTGTAATTAAAAAGTAAAAAATAAACTGCTGTTACAGCGCTTCCATATAAGAGTTTAATCGCACTTCTGGAAAAAGTGGAGATATACAAAGCTTTACTCTGGTGACCTGAAGTTCTATTCCCGAAAGTGTTATATATAAGTGCATTAGCTGTACTAACAGTTCAAAGCAGTCTACAAATAAAACGTAATTGTTATTGCATCACAACATAACCTCCAGATGGGAGAGGTAAACTACATTTTATGATATCTGCAGTTATACGATCCTAATAACACTATAGTAGAGTATGAATCTTACAAGAAAATGCATGTATTTGAAAATTGCAGGGAATGAGGAATTTTTATGAAATTTCTTTGTAAATTCAACACAAACAAAATAATGAAAACACAGCTCACCCGCTAAATTTAAAATGTATATATTAAAATTAAATTCTTATGTTATGGGACCATTGTCGGTAAAAGGGAGTGAATAATGTATTTTATAATTGTGATGTCATTTCTATCCCCATAAAAAACACTTCGTGTAAAAATAACAGCCAAGTCTCTTCAACTAAAAAAAATAATATGAAATCTAAAAATTCTGCAATGAAAAGTAGTGATATCAAAAAATTAGCCAAGTCAAAACTTTATTTGAAAATCAAAAAATACTTGGCGCATCGTGTATATAAATAGCTTGGTAGTATAGGCCAATTATAAAATATACACCAAATATACATATACATAGTATACCTATAATGCCCTAAAAAAACGATGCGCCAAGTATTTTTTGATTTTCAAATAAAGTTTTGACTTGGCTCATTTTTTGATATCACTACTTTTCAGTGCAGAATTTTTAGATTTCATATTATTGTTTTTAGTTGAAGAGACTTGGCTGTTATTTTTACACGAAGTGTTTTTTATGGGGATATCACTCCTTTTTTTAGTTTATTCTTACAGCTTGTGACAATCGAATGAACAAATACTAAATCCTTAAAAAATATCACCATTTACAATTTAGCTATTTTCATGAAGCACAGGTTTCATTCCAATCGGTCAACCAAGTTCCGAGATAAGGCAACACTTCGGTTTTCAAAATGGCTGCTGAACTTTCTGCACTGCCACATAGAATTTATAACTATAAATGATATGTATCAATTTTTACTTTCTGAATATGTATTTGTTGTATGGGATTATAATAATTAACTAGGAAAACGCTCTGAGTAACGCGTTGATGAGCGAGCACGGATACGCAGAACACCTCGAACCGAAATTCTGTCTATCGAAAATATCATTAAAAGCCAATAATTCTTGAATTTCGTCAGACTTGAATAAAAATCTCTAAATATTCCTAAAATGTTAGTATCAACCTTTATGATTGAACTGTTCCTTGTTAATATTCAAAAATCACAGGATCTCTTAAAAAAATATACCTGGGACCACTCAAATCATATAATATTAGTGTGTACACAATATCAGATCAATCTGTTGAACGGTCATTATTAGTTTCATTTCGTTTGAAACTTCTGCTCTAACTTCCTTGCCTTGAACTGAAGATTCGAAGTCGCCGTGAATTTGACAGCCAACACGCAAAATGTCGCTAAAATTACAAAAACTTTTGAGAATAACGTCAGATTTGACTGAAAATTGGCAAAAATACCTTAAATGATGGTACCAATGACCATGCAAGGTTTTTAGTTGGTCGGTCAATCGGTTCTAGTTTAAATTTCAAAAATCACAGGAAAAATGGTTTCAAATTTGAACCAATGGGAGAATTTGGCTGAAATTTATTATGGTTGAGTACAATGTTGGTTGCAATGACTTTGCTAAATTTCAAATTGATCAAACCAACCAATCGAAAGATAATTTTTTTAAAATTTGAACCAATCAGGGGATTTCAAAAAAATTAGGGTCTGCAACGCCCGGAAATGGTCATTACATGTGTGCAAATTTTCAGCTTGATCGAAGAAAAACTGTGACTTGTATATCGTCAGTAACAGAAAAAAAACAAAAAAAACAGAGGTCCGTGCCAAAAGAGCCAAAAGGAGACGCTCGCTTCGCTCGCTCAATAAATTTGAATGACTTCATTTCCGGTCTCATAAATAGGAAAATTATTGTTTGACTGTTCCTATTCCATAGAGATGGCCTTCCGAATCGTTTGGCGCTAGTTTCATACCGATATGTCAACCAGTTTTCGAGATATGACGTAACTTCCTGTGTCAAAATGGCTGCTGAAATCACTGACCCCTTGAATTATAATTTAAACATGATAACATTTTATTATAATCTGTCTCAAATAGTATATGTATTGCATCAAAATGTAAATTTGTAAGATTTTTAAATATGTGACGTCATTTCCGGTTTCGGTTTGGTAAACTGCAAATATTATTGATGATAATACATGAAGTTGACCGTGTAAATTGCTTAGCGCTGGTTTCGTTCAAATCTATTTAGCCGTTATTGAGATATGATGTCACTTCCGGGTTCGAAATGGCGGCTTCCGGTTGGTTTTATAACAAGTCAAATCAGATATCAAAAGTACATACGTTACATAAATATCAAAATAATCGGATCAAATTTGTTGCCGAAATGCCAATCGATGTATTGCAAATTTCATGACGTCATTTCCGGTTTCGTTAACATAAAGTTTAGTCTGTTGCTATTGATAATACATATAGTTGAGCGTCCGAATCGTTTGGTGCTATTTTCGTTCCAATCGGTTTAGCAGTTGTCGAGATATGATGTCACTTCCGGTTTCAAAATGGCGGCACAAAAAAGTCAAGGGGGGGAGGGAAAATCAGACGCCAAAAGTGCACACGTGGTAAAAATTTGAGATCAATTGGTTCAGCCTTTTAGGCTGTGGCCTGTTTACCGGATTCTAGCTCCAGCCTACTACTACTGAGATTACTGAAAACCGCCCTAAAACACGATTTTCACGGTCCTCTAGCTCGCAAGCGGCGTAACCTATTGTTCCCAAATTTGGTATATGTGGTGGGGTGGGCCATAGCTCGAAATTAAGATATTTTGTAACAATGTGAGATTTCCCAATTTTATGATCCAGTAGGCCGAAAATGCCACTTTGATGTTTACAGTAAAAGTATATGAGAGTGCGCGCCGTACGACTTGGCTGGCGTGGAGCGACCGCTTCACTAGATGTACCCAAAACAATGTTACTATGGTGAAACTTTGTTGTCATGACAATAGCAAATTATGACGTTAATATCGATTTTACAGATTTAGAATTAGAAACATCAATATTCTGTAAATCGATTTCTTGAAAACTATTCATCTCACAAAATGCCACATCGTTTTAAGGCACATCTCAAACATTATTCTGAAATCGAATGTTCACGAGAAGTCCCTGGTAGTCGTATAGTTGCTGTTAATAAGTTAGTTGGCTGTTATTTGCTTGTTGAATATAGGTGGATAGTATCCCAGCTCTTGCTATAGCTACATACATTGATCAAGAATAATAAGAAAATCATAAACAATTTGTCCATATAAACCTTGTATGACGTTACAGAAACATATATTTGTATCGCTAAGTTGGAAACTACAAGTCTTACTTTGAGCCAAGATCTCGTCTACGTAATTTAACATAACATGAAACAGAGTCTCGCTTCATCCGCTGGAAATTGAGAGTTTCGTCGAAGTTTCCCAAGACTCTCACTTTCCTCGCGTTATCAAAGTGTACACTTCATTGGTTAGCTACAAGATTACAAGCTCAACATTTCCTCAATTATTCATCAAAACCCACACTTTATCTCCATCCCCGAATCATTATTCCTTTGTTCTCATTGGCATTCCGCGCATTTCTGCGAGAATATTGCTAGTTTTGCGAGTGCCTTTGAGTGGTTGTGAGCCTACATCGGCCTCGAGGCATCGATCCTGTTCTACATATTACACAAGAGTGCAGCAAATGAATAGCTAAGTTTGTATGAAGCTTTTATTATCTGAGAGTTTCGGCTCCTGCGAGATTGCTCGCACCTAGAAGGAGAATGAGATTCTCTGCTAGACGTATTGACTTTCATTTTATGGGGAAAGAGTATACACAAAACAGTTCATATTCATGGTGTACGGTCTTTCTTTTGGAAGAGAATAGTCTTTAAATAATGTGTAATTGCATATGAGCTCCTACAATTTTGAATCAAGTTATATTCGATTTTAGAAGAACCACGAAATTGATATCTACATTTCTCATCATTCTAAATGTGCTCTTCAAGAATTTATTCTAGAATTAATTCTAGAATCAAAACTAGATAGTTGAAAGTATCTATCGCTTTTTCAAATACTGAGCTTTAAATAGATTTTAGTAGTTTAATATAATAATTGACTCTGGGCGATAGGTGGGGATGGCAGCCATAGGCGAGAAACGGCTAAAATTTGTTTTGGTTGACATTTTGTATCAAAGGTTCTAAAATATGAGCCAAACGTAACCTTCCTACTGGTGCAGAAGTTTCGGTTTGTCCGGAGCTTTTCGAGTAACACTCCGTTTAAAAAAGCTTGTAGATTTTTCTGAACAATAAATAACGGTCAGTTGTTATACTTAGATCAAAATATGAAATACATTGTCAACACAAAATGTGGGTAGAATGTACACCCATTTTTAAAAATAAAAAAAATTACAATTAGGTATAATTTTTGGAAATTGTCTTGGTGGTCTTGTCTTCCTATATTTCTTTTAATTTCGTCGCTCCAACAATAATAAGCTATTACCGCATTAAATTCTACTTTTGATAACATAAAGCGACGATAGTTCTTGTTTAAAAGTGCTAGGGATAATTTTTCTAGTATACAAAAGACAAATTAGAAAACTGTTATTTAATCTTTGAACTCGCTCTTTGAAAGTACACATAACAAAAAGCTGAAAGAAACACAAACTAAATCATCTATAAACGTATTAGTTTTGCACTAGTTTTATCTCCAAGATTTTTCAATCTGTAAAGCTCGTCTCTGCGGGGGATGCAGGTCCATTAATCGTCTTGCAACTTGCTGTCTTTCTTCCGCCACGAACTTCTGCCGAGAAGATTGGTACATCAGAGATCTTTGTTCTATCTCGCATCTTTGTTTTCAATCGCGATTCATAGCGGACTTCTCGCCGTCAGTATCGTGACTTGCTCAGAGATTAGAATCATTCGGCTAACGAATTCGTTCGCGCAGTTTTAGAATAATTGATTTGGATTGTGCAGACGTCAGAAGAAATGTCGGTAATTGATTTTTAATCTTCCTCACGATGAGTAATGTAACTGTTTTTACAAAATGAATCACGCGATTGAATAAACTTTTTGGCGTAATTTTATGCGGTGTTGTTTTGCTTTCTTTTTTGGCACTGCTCAAATTATTTATCGATTAGTTGAAGATTTATGCACTGTTAGCTTCAAAATTCTGAGATGAATTCGAAGTAGTTGGATAAGGTATAAGGTTTTGAAATACAACTTTGACCGCTGCTAATATTCTAATTTTTGATACCAACCTTTGATAATTTTAATTATAGTAGGGCTGTTCACATAGAGTTTTTTTAAGTTTTGCGTTTTGCGGTATTTTTCTTATCGGAGTGACTATTTTCACCAACCGGTGAAAATAGCATCAAAGGCTATTTTCACCGGTTGGTTAAAATAGCATCAGAGGCTATTTTCACCGTGTACACGCTTTTAACTATGTGTTTATGATGAAGTTTATTTGTACAATACATTTCGGTTCTAAAAATCATATTCATTATTGATTATTCCCGAGTTATTGCCTCGACTAAAACTTTTGACTTCATGCACTAGATAATAGCTATTTTCTGACTTACGACCCTTCTCTTCCAACACAAATGCAGAAAGTATTATATTGTAGTGGACTTGGGACCCATGATTTCTTATAAGTAAATGAATAACTTTCATAGTTTCTTGTAGATTGCAAACTTAATGTGTGGGGTAAGGTTCCATTTCGGTTCCATAAGGGTTCTAATCGGTTCCATCAAATTCAGAAAATAATGTGTATAATTTTTTTTAATTCGACTCTTGGGAACTTACATGCTCAGCAATGTCTAACATTAATTTTACTCGATGATCATTTATTTGAGAAACTGTACATGGCACTAAATCATTTCAGATTTGAAACGAAATGAAGTAAAAATTCGACGAAATTAATTATTTAAAGAACCCTTATGGAACCGTTATTGAACCCAAATAATATTTAAAATTATAATGGTTCCTGTTCCGGTTCCACCTAAAAAATTTATATGGGTTCCGATTCCGGTTCCGGTTCCTATAAAAATAACGGTTCTTTTCGGTTCCGGTACCGGTTCCGGTTCCAGTCCCTGGTTACCCATTAGCTAGGAGTTACGACCGTTTTACACTGAAGAAAATCTCACTTTGCAGACTATATTCAGTGCAAGAGGGAAATAACTATAAGTCTTTTTTCCGAGTTACAACCATACTCTCCTGAACAATAACAGCATGTTCTTCAAAATGAAAAGGGAACTTGCCGCACTCTAGCGGCCTACATTGAACTAGAGTTACAACCTTATTCTACTAAAATAGAGCAAACAATTACGAATATTTTGACGTATCTAACTCAAAAATTATATTTTTTGAGTTACAACCATAGCATTCTAAGGGTGCGTTATATAAAAGATAATATCAAGGATAATACGTAACTACCGATAATACTATTTGTGAATCTGGACCCTGCCATTGTCCCAAAACTCACCTTATTTTGACCAATTTAACTGCCAATTGCATTTGTTATTGCCTAGAAAATAGTTTTTATAACATTCATCAAAATAATTGGGCAGATAAAAGATTATTTTTTAATTTTTTTCGAATTTACCGACTTATAAACACTTATGTTACAAACAGACTGTCAGCCTCTGACGCATACAATAGGCAATAAACTCGGGAATAATCAATAATCAACAAGATATTTCAAATCGAAATGTAATAAACTTCATCATAAACACATAGTAAAAAGAATCCACACGGTGAAAATAGCCTCTGATGCTATTTTAACCAACCGGTGAAAATAGCCTTTGAAGCTATTTTCACCTAATGCTATTTTCACCAACCGGTGAAAATAGTCGCGTCCTTTTCTTATAATCAATCACAAGTCCAGAAACCATTCACGGCTGACTAAAAACGCATAACGCATTACGCAAAAAATGTTTTATGAACAGCACTTAAAACTTCACTTATTACCTGTGTATTCTTAGAAAATGAATGCAGATTTGTATAGTGACAATCACAGAATTAAAAGGAAATATCTAACATACATACATTTAAAACAAAATCCATTTGGCTGTAAATTGCTGTGCCATAAAAGCGTTTTCCTGTATAATATTTATTCGCTCAAAGGAATAAATAATCCAATGCTTCGTGATCTCCAGATTATTGTCTGCCGTCAATGATTACACCAAACCGAAGTTTTATAATCGCTTCACATTTCCATTACTCACCTTGAGTAATGAGTAAAGAGCAAGATATTTCACGCGGCGTTGTGTTGCACGGCAAAGGTTCCATCTACATGAGTAATTATTGTTTATATTCCTGCAGAAAACAACCACAAAAGTCAGTTAATAGTTTTGGTAAAGAACTATACGCCAAGTCAATGTCTACAATACATTTATCACATTTATAGTCTTTTTAGTTGCCAGTAAACTGAGAATTATTATCTTCATTTTCATCTAAGACTTCTATTTTCTTCTTGTGAAAAGTTTCCAGACGTTGTAGTGTGTAAAATGCGAAGGGCTGATTGTGTTCTTAACTCTTGTGTCGGACATTCTTCAGAGCGGCCATCTTAACTCAATTTCCCGGCTCTGTGCAAAGAAAGCAGGCGCATGGACGAAGATCCTCTGGCTGGAGGAGAGCAAATCACATTACAAAAGTGCACGCTTGCATCACAGACTGTGTGCACTTTCACATGAGATTATTTCTTCTTTCGCAGACCTACACAAGAAACATTTCTTCTTTGCTTTAAATCAGTTCAAAATCAATATAGAAATAGGTGAGTTTGTATTTAATGCTCTATTTATAGAGAATGTCAAACGTACATTTCAATGATTCTTGAGGTACTTAAAAACCTATATCTGCCTTCATTCAATCATATTTGTAATGGGGACATTATCGGTCATAGGCAATATCGCAAAATGAAACAATTTACTTCTGGCTTCTACCTCTGATGTACAGAATGAATTTCGAAGGTACAAGATTTGTGTACAAGAGTATTCTGTCTATGAATTACTTTTGTTAGGGTACACTTTTGAGCATTCGCGAAGTAAATTATCTTCGATTCTCTTCATAAGTTCACATAATGTAGAAATCTTTAACAGTTGTTAAAAACGCTATTGGGGCTTCAATTATCATCATCATCATCATCATCATCATCATCATAAATTATCATCATCATCATCCTCATCATTTTCATCAACGTCATTGTCTTCATAATCTTTAGTTATTTCAAAGTTATTTGTATATTTACCAATTGTTTTATTGTATAGGGTTGTTTCATGTTATTTTCACTTCATGTTCATAATTTTAAATGGTTATTCTTATTTGATATTATTGCTATACTGTGTCCAAGTGGCAATCATTTTATAATGACAGTGTTTTATTATAATTAATAAAAGTTTTCTCTCTCTCTGTTGATTTTCTAACCAACGTTTGAGCGTAATAAAATACTTAATTCTATAATTATTCAGTAAAGTTAGTTAAAAGCAAATCAAAGAGTATTTTCATCTAAGCCTCTTTCCAGATACATTAAATATGTAAAATCGGTAGTACTTATCATGCTTTAAATTTATACCTACTTTAGAACTGTTTCCCATTAATTTACGAATTTTAATTTAAGTAGTCGAATTAATTTTCATGAAAAAAGTAAATCACACACAACTTCCTATCATGAAATTACTATTCTCTTCTGGTTTCAACTTTAAAATAGATAACTTTTATTAAATTAAAATGTAAAATCGTGTTTGATAACTTTTCATCGCTTTGACGTCGAGTTAATTTTTCGGAGTAATTTGATGACTGGAGCTAATTGTGAGAGCACTTTGATTTTCCGGGTGACCCTGGCAGAATATATTAACAGAAGGAAACGGACGCCATGCGAGGGCACATCGACAATCAACTTGACTTTAATTTACATTATAATAGCTTTTAGCGATAATTATATTTAGTTTAATATATAAAGTTTTCAATGCATTTTTGTCAGTCACTTAATTATGATGATAATTAAATTGAGGAACGCTTGTAAAATTCGATATTAAAATGCATTCTGATGGTTAGACAAAAAATACAAAATGAAGTTATCGAGTACGTGGATGTATAGTATAACGAGAATTTGAATATTGTATATATTATTTTGAAAGTTACGTGGGTGAAAGAAACAGCTCAATTCAGAGCTTTTCTACGGTACGTAGGCATGAGTGTGTGCTTGAGACGTCAGAAAGTTTCCTGTAGAAACAGAATATGTTGCATATTTCCAATGTTTTCAACGACAAAGGCAGATTATGTTCATGATTTACTTAGTATATTCAACTGTTTCAATAGTTTTGCTCTTTTCGGCACTATTTGGTTGATACTTGGTTAATACTTTTTTTATTATTAAATTAGTGTCCTATTTTTTCTGTGTTACTTTTTTATTAGCTTGGCAATCCATATGTCTTGGTTTTGCCTTCATTTCTCATTCGTTTTTATTGAACCAATCATCATCTCATCCATAACGTTAAAACGATTTTGTTGCGTCTTCATTTCTTCGGTAGAAGCTCCATGATGGTTTTGTGTTGGTCCTAAAATGGGGCGTTCACGACGTTTCGGCAGGGTACTGCCATCTTCAGGTGTTCGAAGACACTATTGCAAGCTCCGACCCTCGGCCAACTGAACGATTTTGTTGTTTGGTTTTGCCGAGGTAAAACCGTTCAACCAATCGATCTGAAATTTTGCACACACACAGGTCATATTATGTGCAATTATTTTTAACGAGATCGTGTGATTAGTTGAAAATAAAAAATGGAACCTTTGACCGATCAACTTCAAATTTTGTGATTGTCATTGGGACCAGCATTTTAGGTATTTTTGACAATCATACGAATCCAGTCAAGCAATTCAAGCGATCTACTAAATCGTTTTAGATTTTTGTTTTATTATCATCGTTGGAACATAATTTAATAATTGAGTGACAAAAATTAACTGCCTTTTTAATCCCCTACCAATGTTAATTAGGACAAAAGTGAAACTTAAACTGTTAATATCTCATAATTTAGTTCAGGACCACAATATAATTTTTCGATATTAAAATAAAATTTAAAAATAAGTAAAATAATAATGTAAAGAAATAATTAATGAAAATTTAAATAAATAATTGGGGATAATTTAAATATCTATACCTAAACCATAGACATTGTATAGCCTAAACTAATATTAAATAATAATTAAATTTACAATAAATAAAATGTTTTTGCTTTCCTGAAAAGAAAACAGCGAGGCATGAAAGCAGAACAAACACTAAATTATGTTAAGTGTCTGACCAAAAGAGCATATAAAGCTCATCTTACATTTCTTGAAACCATTGATAATATTCACTCTCCTTGTAGCCCTCTCTCTCTCTCTCTCTCTCTTCACTTGCGAGATAACGATTAATCGGTGCAGAGAGATGAAACAGAATTTCTCTCGCTTCTGGAGACAAATTAAACGCGGGCCAAGTTCCCGAAGCAAAACGCCACAGAATCGCAGTTGGTAGCGTCTTTAAAACCCTTCCGAGACGAAGTTATAAAGACCAAGATGGAAATTAACGCGGTAATTAAGAACAAAGATTTTCTTCTTTTGGAACAATTAGGAAAAGCAGCCGCATGAGCTGGAGAAGCGGAGTAATGGAAACATGAAATGTTCTGGGACTTCGTGTTCTTTGGTGATCAGTGATTTCCTGGCTCTGGCGTTTCCTTATGTGTCCGTTCGTTGATACGTTGCAATGAGAGCTTAATGTGAGGCGATTATATAACTTTTATTATCTGCATCCGACGTCGATAGAAATCTTTTGTGTAAGATAACAACAGATTTTAACTGCATTTTGAAAAAAGTACGTCGGGAAAACTGTGCCAATGATCATCCGGAATACGAGTTTTCATGTAATGTATCAGTCATAATATTCATAATACTTATGTTCTTTGGGAAATTTAACTTTGCTTACTCTTTATGAGTAAGCGGTTTGTGTTTTCATACATGCCATCTTTGTGATATTTCTTAATGTTGAATATTTTTATTTAAATTATCTTATCAATATTTTCGACAACAATATACAATAACAACAATTATACTATCAATAGTATCGTACACTATTTTCTTTTCTATATTATTTGTTTCATTTTGTGCATTTCGCCAATAAAATTACTTCGCGCATTTTGGTACAACGAAACTGTTTGTATGTGAAACAATATTTCTGGAATTATGCTTTCATATTATAATATTTTGTTATATATGAAATTATCTTATTATGTATTATTTCAGTTTTAGTCGTACTATATAATATTATAAATGAAACAAGCTCCTTGAACTTTATTACAAAAGAACGAATTAAATCTACCCCTTCATACCAAGTTTCCATGTCATACCACTGGCATACCCTAACTATCTGCACACCACTTGTTAAGACGATGTTAGATCAATTGAATGTGTCTAGAATCATTTAATCATCATCTTCATCATCATCTTCATCATCAATATTAATGTAACAATTATTACAAATTGTTTTAGGGGTTTGTTTTCATGTTATGTCCACTTCATGTTAGTAATTTTAAATTGTTCTTCTTATTTGGCTTACTGTCTTATTTGACTTTGATACTGTGTCGCAGTGACAATCTATTTCCAATTGTCAGTGTTCTATCATCATTAATAAAAGTTCCTCCCCTACAAGTCTGCACGAGCTTCCGAACTTCCTCTGTCTCGAACTTAAGTGTGACCTCTTGAATCCCGACATTCCCTGACCTATCCCAAGTCCCATCTCTTTGACCGGGATTCATACGTCACTTGTCGCCATTTATCACGCTCAGTCCGCTCCAGAATCCACCGGGAATAAGTAAAATACAAACAAACAAACAGTCGAGGAAGAAAAACAACAAACACACTTGCCTCATTCCGAATTGGATTTTTTTACTTGCCCCGGGCTGTGTTGGAGCGTGACCAGAAACTAAAATCTCATCACGTATTTAGTCTACAAATGAGTTATGTAGTCAATTACTGAGTTAAAATAATTTTACATACCTAGGTACAAAATTACTAATGAATATATTTATCACGTTGGTTTAATTATACATTTTCCTCTCTTTATTAAACCTGAATTACGATAAATAACTATTATTATTGATATAATTTGGTCTCGCAAAAGCTCTACAAGAACGATGCCATAAAAGATGTATGATATCTTAATACCTAATGAAAAAAGTACGTACCTACATTAAATTTGCTTGTATTTGATTTATCCTGAATGAATTAAACATTTTCAATACAGTTCTAGAAAGTAAGTAAGTAAGTTAGTTAGTAAGTAAGTAAGTAAGTAAGTAAGTAAGTAAGTAAGTAAGTATCTTTATTTTATTTTACAGAGTTATAACATTTTTACATGGTTTTGCCAGAAGAAAGGTGTGACACTTTGACCCCTTCTAGTCCAAACTTGACTCAATGACAATTTAATCCTGAGAAATGTTGAAATGTTGGTATTACAACAGAGTACGGAACAAAAATATTTCTGAACGCAATGAATTCATCAATTGATCAAATCAATTGGGTAGGTGAATCATTGAGAGACGACATATTTCTTAAATGACCAAGAATGTCCTCAGAAATTATCCTGATTTTCATTTTAGTTCTCATTACGTTATTCAAAAGGTTTTGTTGGTAACTTTTTGTTTGAATCATAAAACATAACGTAAGAACAAAAACAAAATTGAATCATAATAGCAAAAATAAGAGTTGGGACCATGCTTTTTTGTATCTTGTAGCCTGTAGGACTGCTAGGGATATTGAAACATGTTCCTGCAACATTCGAGAAGAAATCTGTATCCCAAGTAAACACGTCTACTTACAAACAAAACCTCGTCATTGTACTTATCTGATCCCCAGGAATTGGATCCGGATGAAGAACAGTTTGGACTTCTATGTGACATATAGAAAGTAGATGAAGTGGAGCCAATCGACGGTGGAAGCGTGACCGAAGTTTATGTCCACTGAGACTCCGGTGTCGCCCTCCCATGGAGCTCACCTGGATGCGGGTGAGCCAGGGGTGAGCAGGTGAGCAGGTGACATACCTGGTGATGTCACGTCGTTCTTCAACATGCACAGCATACTCACGGGGAATAATAGATAAGAGTGGTCAGAGAATAACACCTTGCGGAGCTTAAGTCGGTGTGAGATAGTAAATCGTATTTTATATTCTTAAAAGCAAGATTATAAAATGTAGATTTAATTTGTGTTTATTATAAAACCTCATTTTGAACAGTGTAGTTTTTTTAAGTTTGTTAAATTATGTCTGTACCTCAGAGGTAGACGGCCGGAAGTCCATTCGATTATTCTTGAGGTTGAAATTATGTGTCATGGTGACACGAGTCATATGTATGAGAATAATTCGATGTAAAAGTATTTGTTGACATCATGTCAAATGGCAATTGATTTGATAGTGAGCAAATAAGAATCGAGAACATTGACCCCCCCCACCTCTGAGGTACAGATATTTTTCAATTAATATATTGTTAAAGTGTTGACTAAGTTCAGTAAATAGACGAAAAGGGTTAGGTATTGGAGGAATTGGGGGATTGGAGTAAGTCTATTGAGGGATTATTAGAATTTAGTTTTTTAATTGAATTGTTTGGGAAATTAATTCTTCTTTGCGTCACTTGAGAAGATGGGAATAGGTCAGGTTTTATATGAGTTTTTTTTATAATCTGTTACTTAAAATGCAACACAAAATATATCGCTTTTTCGGATGCAAGTCGCCTTGGTTCTGGCAGAAGACTATTAACTGTTGCAGTTCACAGGAAAAACTAATATATGGTTGAATAGATAAATAACAACGATGCAACTGCAATTAAAATACCTCCATTAGCAGGTGTTCCGATGTAATGGTTGCGTGATCTATAGTCCATTCATCAGTAAAAATGCAGTTGACTGCAGCTCGAATAGGCCGAAGAAAACAACTGAAGCTTGATTACTTAATTGTATACAGGAAAATCATCCATTGAAAACAATGGTCGCTTTTAAAAAGTTTTTATAATTTAAAGCAGGATGATGTTAAAAGTTAAATTATATAATGTACTTATTTGTGTAGGATTATAAACAATTCACGGAAGACATTTAAATAATTTCTTAGAAAATTTATAAACGTTTAAAGAATAACAAAAAATCATAAGTAAATACAAAATTCTTGGAATAATCCATTTAAAATCTTTTTTATACAAGTGTTGAATGATTGATTGATTAAGCACTCTCACTGGCTTGAGTGCTCACAAAAGTTTTGTGAAAACAAATTGCAATGTGCAAATTTCGTGCATTATAATCTTTCAATATATTCTAACCACTCGAGAAAAACAGACGAATGTTTTATTCAACTGAAAAATTCAAATGTACCAAATGATTGATCATCTCCCGCGAATGATCTGGATGGTCCTGTGAGATGCTGTTCTCATCTCCCCTCTTTATCCACCCCTGTCCGGTGACAAACTGTGTCAGACCGATCTAATCCCATTACCGAGGAATGCTCACAGAAGCGCGATGTTTATCGCTCAACAGATGAAAAGGAAGATTGAATTGAAATTTTCTACCAGAAAATGCGAAAGAAGTTCCTAATCTGGCTACAAAACAGTTCTCCTTGGATGTAATAGTTCCTATCGTTTCAAACAATAGCGCTTTAACGAAATCTTTGAAAACGGTTTTGTTACGATACTCTTGCCCTAAAAATCAGAATTTAAGCTATTCCCATTCGAACACTTATTGACGGTTAGTCCATGCGATCTGAAGAACTTTGTAGTTCTTCGATACAAATTGTAACGTGATTCAATAAAACACATTTTACGGTTTTAATTAATTGTTTCGTTATCATATTCATTATGATTATTTATTTTAAAGACAACCACACTAGTTTGTCTTGTATTAATTTTAATGACTGATTAAAATGAAATCAAGTTCGTTAAAAAGTTTCTTCATTCAATGAATAGTTCAATTCATTCAATGGTTTACGTTAAACAGTAGTGACAATTTTCTAAAGATCAACAAACAATACAAACTATAACAATAGTTCGCCTCTAAAGCTAAAGTCCACTAAACTTTTGTACAGATCTATAACATATATAACAAGTTAACAACGTGGCGTTTTTCAACAAGGTGTTCTACTTCTCAACTAATTTTATTGTCTGGAGATAGTTGTGAAGTTTATGACGTCGAGAGGTGTTTGTCCAACACCTTGGTTCGCTACAATTGGGAGGAGTCTTTGTTAACAGCTACCTGGGTATAATTAACTATCCGATGGATATATTACACCTGAGTTTACATGTTTTACATTCAGAGGCTATTGAAATACCCTGGCCGTTTGTTGACCTCTGGTCACTGTCTGTTAGATTGAAAAGAACTGAGAAATGTGTAATAAATAACACCTTGTCCGATCGTGTTGCTGTAATTGTTTTGCAAACTGAATATTTAGAATTCTGTATTTTACACGCTACGAATTAGAAGAGGAATAGAATTCTAAACCAAGAAATTTTATTGAGCTTCTTTAAAATACCTTGACCGTGGGATTCTTGTGTCTGAAATAATTTTCGTGATTGCATCGAAGATTAGATAATCTATTAGGTGCTGATGAGAAAGGAGCTTTTTACGTTGACTTTTGAAAGATAATATTATATGGTTTATTGAATTTTTTAATTTCTGTTTGCAATTTATGCAAGCTGCAAATTACAAAGACTTTAAATTTCTCATTATACAACTTAAACAAATTGGCAATGAACTTGTTCTATACACGATTCAAGATTCCTTGAATTCAACCCTTTCAAGGGGGGTTGAATTCAATACTTGGATCGTCTTAATGAAAACATTGAAGCATAACACGTTTCAAAGTCTTGAATTCAAGACAACTCTTCAGTCTCTTCAATAAGAACATATCCTATTTTACGTTAAGTCTTGAAATAAGTACTTCAATCAATTGTTAATTTCACCGCAACTTCAATAAAAAATAAACATTAAATCGTTTAAATTCTCTTTCAAGTTTCCTTGAAATCAAGGGTTGAATTCAACCCCTTCAAGGAAACTTGAACCGTGTAATTCAGGCTTTATTATCATTCGCTTGATCATTCAATCATTCGATCATTCGTCTCGGAATCTCGGTATTTTCGTTTGTCTGTGCATCTAGCTTCTCCTGCCAAACGAAGTAACGGGTCAGGCCAATTTTTTTCACAAACCGTGCATTATTATTCTGGTTGTGGTCAAAATGATTTTCAGCAAGTTCGGTCCATTAGTTTCATCGGAAACTTGATGTGTAGTTTATACTTAGCTTGCCAATGGGGAGGAAAGAAACTCTGTATACAGAATATAACTGCAATAGTTAGACCATGATTGACCGATCATCACCAAATTTTGCATGGTCATTGGGACCATCATTATTATAAGTATTTTTGACACTCTCAGACAAACCTGTAATGAACTTCAAGAGCTATGTATTTCAAAAGAATCATAATCAGTAAAATGTCAATGTCAAAATAATTAACCTTTCAAATATTTTTTTCCCGTCTTCTTTGACGAATTCATTGACTGTAGAGGAACAAATTTTACACTAATTCACATTTAATACGAATTGGCTCGCTTAGCAATGCGTTACACCGAGCGTTTTCCTAGTTATAAATGGCAATACATTAAAGTTAAGTACATACAATATACAAACCTTTTATATAAATATATACCACGATTATTTTACAATATACACGTTGTTCATATTTCATAAGAAAGATGTTATTACATTATTTTTACAATTGATAAAGAATCGTCAAGTAAACTGTGCTCTACTTTTGATGAGGACATCGAATAGGCAATATCACATTGTAAAAATGAAAAGAACTACATTTCAATTTGTCTACAATAACAACGTTTGTTTATAAAATAGAACTATGAGTTCAACAAAGGAAGTAAATAACATTTAGAAAAATATCTATTCGTGAAGCTATACAAAACGAAGTTTGACCTAATAAAAATAAACACAAAATTGAAATCACATTTCAACATTCTCTTATGGACTAGAATTGATTCTGTACTCAGACATCTCCTAACAACATGAATCCATACAACATGAAGTGAGGTTTTACACTTCATCATCATTGCTTCAACTGATCGGAACAATTCACAGCAGCAAACTGCAAGCCATTGCGATGTCACTCTTGATGATTAACTCTTTATAACTTCCAGAGTGTGTTTGTCTGCCTTATGCTCTGACACTCATGATGTAACAACTCACCGTCTGTGATATTCTTCTGCCACGGACATTTACCATGTGATTGTTTCATGAATCGGCAAGCAGGTTTGCGGTGTACTTACTCAGTAGTTAGAGGGGATAGGAAAATGTTCAGATACTAATCTAGTGGAGCGGTCGCTCCACCCAGCCAAGTCGTACTATACACTCACAGTCACTCAACATACCGTAAATGCCTAATAAACTGAGGAGCAGACCAAACACTTTTACTGTAAGCAACAACATGGCATTTTCGGCCTACTGGATCTTAAAATTGGAAAATCTCACATTGTTGTGAAATGTCTTAATTTCGAGCTATGGCCCACCCCACTACATATACCAAATTTGGGAACAATAGGTTATGCCATTTGCGCGCTAGAGGACCGAGAAAACAGTGAAATTACACCACTTTCTGATTCTGAAGATGATGATTCTGATGATATCAGGAAACCCTGTTGACAGCGCCACAGCCTAAACGGCTAAACCGATCGACCTGAAACTTTTACCACATTTGCACTTTTGGCGTCTGATGATACCTTGCCTCTTGTGATTTTTTGTGCCGCCATTTTTATACCGGAAGTGACGTCATAACTCAAAAACGTCTGGACCGATTAGAACGAAATTAGCGCCATTCGATTTAGATGGTCATCTATATGAAGTATCAATAAAAAAAATATTATTTTCTTATTTTCTAAACCGGAAGTGACGTCATAAATACGCAATATTTAACTTATTTCAACAAATTATACTTAAAATACGTACATAATTAACTTACATTGTAACATAGACAATACAATTTATATATTCAAGGTAGCAGTGTTCTCGGCCGCCATTCCTGAAACCGGAAGTGACGTCATATATCTAAAACGCCTGTAACGATTGCAACTGAACTAGCTCCTGCGTATTCATTCTGCTATTTATTTGAAAAATCAATTGTGAAAAATGAATAAATAAATTAATGGTACCGGAAATGGCGGCAGGAACCACTAAATGAAACCGGAAGTGACGTCATATATTACAAACGGCATGACCGATTTTACGGAAATATAGGGATTAGGAATTCAGATGGTCGTTCATGAAGGTATCAACTAGATAAAACTAGATTGTTTTCTTATTACCTATACCGGAATTCGGCCGCTATTTCAAAACCGGAAGTGACGTCATGTATCGAAAACGGCTGGATCGATTTAACGAAACTTAAGCTATTCTTCTTGGATAATCATTTTCATCTTATACCAAACGCAACTTTTCATAGTAACCAAATCGGTTGAGGCGTATTTTTTTAAAGAAATTAGTCCCTGCTCGGACATGTGCTACAAGCTGTATGAATAAACTAACAAAAGAAGTGATATCCCAGAAAAAACACTCCGTGTAAAAATACCAGCCAAGTCTCTTTAACTATAAAAAAAAAATAGAAGAAATCTAAAAATTCAGCACTGAAAAGGAGTGATATCAAAAAAGGAGCCAAGTCAACGAATTTTCAAAATTTTAATCGTACCATTGAAATAAAAATATCAACCCCCGAGAAATACTTAAAAAAAGGACTTGGCGCATCGTTTTTTTAAAGACATTTTTCTATTCTTAAGCTTATGCCACTCACATACTACGTAGTTCAGAAATGCCTAGAAAAATTGGGACAAAACTTTCAAATTAAATATTGAACATTCTGTAAAATATTTTAAATTTAAATATAAGTACGCAAAGAAACATAGCATTGTCTTACAAGCAATAAATACAGAACAGTTGTGTTTGTGATTGGTAGGTACCTATAGTTTTGTGGGTACATCAACATACCTACTACAGCATTATACTTTGAACCTTCTCGCCGTGTAATTAATTGCTATTAATTAACATTTTATACCAAAAAAATTCATAAATTACATAACGTATTACTTTAGATAAAAATCTAGTCAGTAATTATTTGAGCAGCATGGCTCAGTGCACTAGTCACTTATACAAATCTCATTGACGGCCTTCTTGTAATGAGCGCTTTCGCTATTTCCCTCAGTCACGATATTGAGAAGTATGATTGATTAATATGACCCTAGAAATAGTGGCAATAACGAATAGACTAGGCCGCTTCCGTTTATTCGTTATTCGTTTATCCGTTTATTTCCTCTGAATATTGACAAAATACCAAAACTGCCAGTAGGTAAGAGTACTAGTTATATTAAAACGTAGTATGATTCGTCGATAATGAATGTGATATACTCAGGAAAATATACTTGTAGAGTTCTTCCTATACTTTTAGGATAGAAAAGTGTCTTTAAAAAAACGATGCGCCAAGTCCTTTTTTTAAGTATTTCTCGGGGGTTGATATTTTTATTTCAATGGTACGATTAAAATTTGGAAAATTCGTTGACTTGGCTCCTTTTTTGATATCACTCCTTTTCAGTGCTGAATTTTTAGATTTCTTCAATTTTTTTTTTATAGTTAAAGAGACTTGGCTGGTATTTTTACACGGAGTGTTTTTTCTGGGATAGATTTTACGTTTCAGGTGCGGATTGAGAAGGATCAAAAGAATTAAAGATTTTACACGAATGCTTACAGACCAATTTTTAACCAATCACAATCTAGAAACCGCTGAAGGCAGACTTGTTATTGGCTAATATAAAAAAGCATAACGCAAAACGCATAACGCATAACGCAAAACGCATAACGCATAACGCAAAACGCAAAACGCATAACGCAAAAACGGTCTACGAATGTATAGAAATGTAATTTTGCGTTTCTGGATGATTATGATGAGGATGATGGGGAGATGGTAAGGACTAATAAAGATAGGAGAAGGAAGGAAGGAAGGAAGGAAGGAAGGAAGGAAGGAAGAGAGCTGAGATGATCGTAGTATTGACTGAGGGAACGACTGATGAAAACTCTCAGTCAGAAGGTTTGATTGGCAGAGAAGTGAATGTAAAATCCAACATACCTCGTATGAAGACTGAGTGACAGGTAAACAGATTAAACTTACACTAGGAAAACGCTCTGGGTAAGGCGTTGATGAGCGAGCACGGATACGCGCAACACCTCGAACCGAAATTATGTCTATCGAAAATGTCATTAAAAGCCAATCATTCTAGAATTTCGTCACAGACTTGTATAAAAATCACAAAAAAAAATCCTAAAATAATGGTCCAAATAACCATAAAAGTTTTAAGTTGATAGATTGAACCTTTATGATTGAACGGTTCCGTGTGAATTTTCACAAATCCCAGGATCTCCTTCAAAAAATATACCTGGGGCCACTCATATGATATAAGTGTGTCTACACAATATCAGATCGACTGTTGAACGGTCATTATCAGTTTCATATGCGTTTGAAAGTTTCTGCTCTAACTACCTTGCCTTGAACTGAAGAGTCGAAGTCGCCGTGAATTTGACAGCCAACACGCAAAATGTCCGTAAAATGTCAATAATTTTTGGATTTAAACACAGATTTGTATGAAAATTGTCAATAATGCAGATAATGTTGGTCCCAACCATCATGCGAAGTTATAAGTTGATCGTTCAATCGGTTCTAGTTTAAATGTCAAAAAACACAGGAAAGATGGTTTTAAATTTTAACCAATGAGAGGATTTGGCTGAAATTTTTTATGATTGGGTAAAATGTTGGTTGAAATGACTAGGCTAAATTTCAAATTGATTGGATCAACCAATCTAAAGATATTTTTTTTTAAATTTGAACCAATCAGGGGATTTCAAAAAAAATATGGTCTGCAACGCCCGGAAATGGTCAGTACATGTGTGCAAAATTTCAGCTTGATCGAAGAAAAACTGTGACTTGTATATCGTCAGTAACAGAAGAAAAAAAAAACAGACAAAAAAAACAGAGGTCCGTGCCAAAAGAGCCAAAAGGTGACGCTCGCTTCGCTCGCTCAATTATTTATTTGTTAAAATTAGAGTTAGGTTTATGGGAAATTTTAGGAGTAGTTTGAAAATTAACTAATTTATGTTTTTTAGTAAGAATGGAATTTTACTTCATTAATTTCTTCCTCGATATTTAATATGTAAGCCCCAGTTTCTGAGGGTGAAAACTTAATATTTTGACCCAACTCAAGCTCTCATCAGCTCTCAAGTTCTATTGGCAACAATTCCCTTCGCAAAAACATTGACATTAATTAAACCAACATTTACTCTGAGATTCCATGCACTAGCTCCTATAGTCTTGACGCCATCAGGGAAGCGGGCTCTATAGGCGCCATGTCTACTTAGCGCCACTTCAAAGGGAACGTCGTTTAATTGAGCACATCACAGAACACTTCAAGCTCTTTTGGGTTACACCGGCGTCGCGACGCTAGCGGTTTCAGTCGACGGCGACGTCATCGCACAAAACGAGATGATATTTGAGACAACTTGGTGAAATCAAGCGGAGGAGGGAAACATGGCTGGACCTTTTGTTCTGCGTTTCTTTAGAATTAGAACGTTTCATATTTGAAATGTATTTTAATGGGTTTGTAAACAAAAGAACGGAACGAAAGGAAAAATATATAAGTTATGCGACATTTTAATACACTTTAAGAATCAAGTCACAAATAAAAATAATTTCAATGAATTCAACATTTTGTCACTTCGACATAATATTCTGTAATCTAGAAGCAGAAATCCGTTGTCCGTTGGAATCCGTTGTCTTGATTTTGCATTGCACACTTCTGGAATTATGAAAAGAAGCTCCATCATGTAAATGGACTGAAGTCCGCAAATACTGTATTGAAGTATTTTCTTTCAAAACGATTGTCTCTATTAGAAGTACGATTCGACGAATACAGAATTGCAGTTTTGAATTTTGAATCAGCTTTGACCTCTTCCGCGGACGGAATCAAAAAAGAATCACGGAATCGGAAAAGTGGTAACGCTCTGAACTTGTATTCCGGAGGCCCGGGTTCGATTCCCGCGGCCGCCCTTCTTGACTGGGGTTTTTTCGTGGTATTCCCTCAGTCGACAGGCAAATGCTGGGAAGGTACCCTACTAATAGGCCATCTTCACCATCATCTCCCAATCATCATCATAGTCATTCATCCGTCGCCATTAGCCTCGCTGCAGAACAGTGCGACGTTAAGCCCCAGAAAAAGGCCTTCTGGACGTTTGTCCTTCTGAATCTAAGGTACATAATGTCTTGGAGCATACTATTAGCAATTCAAATAAAACAAAATAATATAAAATTACGGACAAAATCAAAGTAAAAAATATGATTCTCAAGAATACTTTCGCTTCTGAAGACTTTCAGTTCCAAGTAATGACATTCTTCCACATATTTCGAATCCTGGAATGAAGCAGCAGACAGATGATAGATAAAATCAGATAATAGAAGATAATCTATCACAGAGAATGTGAATTCCGCACTCGAGGATTGTGATTGTACTCTGCAGAGATCGGACGCTTATCCACGGTTAATTTACTCACATTGTTTGCATAAATTATTGAATATAGTTGAGTATAGGAATGCGAGTTGCACTCCGATTAGCTGAGTCTCCCATTGAACTGACTCCTGTTTGTTTCTGTCGGGGGATTAGTTTGCATCTGAACCCAGACAACTTGTACATTATAACTCAACTCCCAACGAATTTGTTGTAGATTGCAGTATAATAGTTAGAGGGTCTCAACCCTTGTACCTGGAGCGTCTAACATGATAATCTTCTCTTAATTGTTCCTTTATATTCATGATAATACCTGAATATTTTATACCAATATAATGGGTAATAAATCTCTTTCATAATAGGTAAAGAGTTGAGAAGAGCGTGGTTTAAAAGAGGTGCCGAATATTAGGTGGGTTACAAACAACCTTTCAACCCTTGAGTTTGACCCTAAGCCAATAACTTATTACAAAATGTTTTACAGGCAGCATTACACTGACCGACCTATTCAATATCTCAAATGAAATTTGTATGCGTATTCTGCCTTTGACTGGTTCAACATTCTCAACATATCTCTTTTCAATGTGAAAAGGTAAGCAGAAAAACGCGGAGGATACTTTTGGTCTACTAAACTCTGAATTTCAATTGGTTGTTGCCATGACAATACAGTCCTAATCATCCGTTTAAAAGTTAGCAGAGTATTGTAAGCTGTCCAACAACAGTAAGAAAATTGTTATCATCCAATGAGGACCCAGCAGGCTTAGATTCTAGTGGCTGATACCGATTTCCTTACAATTGTTCCTCAAACTCACTTCTCACTTAATTCAGGTATCGGCAACCAAACCATGCACGAAACAATCGAGTTAGGACCTAGTGTAACATGTCCTTCAAGACTTGAAATTAGTAAGTGGGTGGACGTTTTTGGGGATGATAATATATTGTTAAGGGTTTTAAATCTAACAGTTGATTGGAATTGAATGAGTTGGAGGCGCGAATGGCCTGGAGTGAAGTGAAATGAGGTCGTTCTGTCGGGAAAATACAGTGATGTAATTAATTCAGAGTTACTTTGGAAGTGGGTCGCGCACGTCCTATGTATTGTTTGTAATTACATTAATTATGATTATAGCAATGATATGCGTGGTCGTTGAACTATAAACATAGAGACAGAATGGTTGATGGATGCTTTGTCAATATGCAAATTATACTGCAACAAATGGTCATTGATATGAAATGATGATTTGATATTAATTACGTCTGTTGAGTTCTAGTTTAAGGCATCGTTTCAACGTGTGTGTTTTTATTAAAGCATGTTTTCTTCACTTTCAAAAAGTATTGACCACGACACTTTTTGACTCTTGGTACATTTCGACCGATCTCTGCTGACCACGAAAAAGCTAATAAAATGTCAATATGCCCGTAAATACTTCACCGTTGGGCTGAAAATGAGTAAAATATTAGATAATGTTTGTCTTGATCTCCATGCAAAATTTGAACTAAAATGGAACCTGATTTTCGACCAATCATAAGATATTATTTATACTTTTAATTTTAATTTTGTAACATTTTATAAATTATTTGTTTTAATTATCTTGAAAATTTTCAAATTAATAATATGTAATTAATAATAAAAAAAATCAGCCTGCAAGCCAATAAGTTGGTCATTACATTTGGGCAAAATTTCAGTTAAATCGAAAAAACGGTGTGACTATTTCGACAGAAACCGAATGACAAAAATATGCAGAGGTCCGTGGCAAAAGAGTGAGAAGGAAACGCTTGCTTTGCTCGCTCAATGATATTGATATGAAATGATGATTTGATGTTAATCGTCTGTCGAGGATTCTAGTTTATGACGCATCGTTTCAATCGTTTTTATTACACAGTGATGTTTTGCAAGAACTGACGAGAACTCGTGTACTCAAAATTGGAAATGTTTTTGTGAGCTTTTGAAAATTTCAATCAAACGTCGCCAGACAGATTCTGCTCGGCTGGGTAGATGTTTCATACTGTCAGTCGCTAGCAAGGTTTCATAAACTTACCGCCAGAGGCAAACGTCACAAAGAAAATGGAACATAAATCCAATATTAGAATACATGAACTTTTTCTAAATCAAACTCTACGTTTGTGAGTTTTTCGCCGGAGAAGCTGTCAGAGTCGAATCATTGATGCATGAAACGCGGATGACTGAAAACTATACTCGGAGTATCTTCTGCATCTCAAAGACCGGGGTTTGTTTCCTGGAAAGACGTTGAGGGACGCCTCCTGGCCATGAATGCAGGAGACAGGGTGACACATGTGCTTCAGGACGATTCAGAGATCAGGACGAAGCATAGAGTTCAAGACGAAGAACACTTGAAACTCGCCGTATTTCTAATTGATCTTCTTCATTGATGTTCATGAAATATGCACGTGCGTTGGGTGAAAGACACACAATGAAATGCTTGACATGGAAAATTAGAAAATTTCAGTACCAAAATCATACAAACAAATAAGTATAACAAATACGTTGATTGTAAATGTAAAATAAATAATATTGTATATAAATAATTTTTTTCACAGATGGTACGCAATTATTGGTCATTGGATAAAGTTAAATGACAGAGTGGAGCTTTGAAGATTGATTTAGTGAGGAAAAGTTTTCAGTCCTTTTCTGGCTATTGTTTTCTACTAGATCGGTTTGAAATGTTCCTATCATTTATTTCAATTTAAATCGTTCCCTTTTTATGAAAGTTGTTAAAATAATACTTCTCCATGAAGATGCATTGCTCCTCTAAGAATATATTGACGTGATAAAGACAAATCACGTCCCTGGAAAGACCGTTAGTGACTAAATAGATAATTGGTTTACTATTTATATTTTTTTAAAAGTAAGAAAAAAGACAAGAGAGAATATGTACTAGTACTTATTTGTTGGAGTTACTAGATTTATGTGCCATCGCTACCGTCATCTTCGTCGATACCAGAAAACAGTCCACACTATTTAAAAATATTAACTATAAACTTTACAATGTAATAGTTACATTGCACCTGCTTAAGTTGATAATAACTTTCAAAATGCAATCTGTTTTGAGAAGAAACTGAAAATACAGGGATAAATAGATTAATTAATTCGCACACATATTTAAAGATATGATAAACAAATTGTGTAGGATGTCCCATTTTTGCATATCTAGTGGAGCGGTCGCTCCACGCCAGCCAAGTCGTACGGCGCGCGCACACTAATATAAAGGCTGGAGCAAACCCACTTTTACTGTAGGCATCAAAGTGGCATTTTCGGCCTACTGGATCTTAAAATTGGGGAATCTCACATTGTTGGAAAATATCTCAATTTCGAGCTATGGCCCAACCAACAATAAAAAGTTACTTGTGTTAAAATAATTTATAACAGCAGTTTCAACTTTCTGACACTAAGATATTTGTGTATCCTTTATTGAGCGAGCGTAGCGAGCGTCACCACGGTACTCTTATGGCACTTTCTCTGTGTGTTTGTTTTTTGTTTTTTTTGTAGTCACAGCCCAGGTCAAACCGCTCAAGCAATCGATCTGAAATTTTGTACACATACTAACGTAATCTATGCGGTCCCTGGGATCGTTTTTGAATGGGCTCCCGTGATTGGTTCAAATTTTAAAAAAATTATCTTTCGATTGGGTGCTTCGATCAATTTGAAATTTAGCAAAAACATTGCAACCAACATTGTACCCAATCATAAAAAGTTTCAGCCAAATCCTCTTATTGGTTCAAATTTAAAACCATTTTTCATGTGATTTTTGACATTTAAACTAGAACAGATTGACCGATCAACTTGAAACTTCGCGTGGTCATTGGTACCAACATTTTAGATATTTTTGCCAATTTTCAGTCTAATCTGTTGTTATTTTCAAAAGTTTTGTCATTTTAAGGTCATTTTATTCCATAATCTTGAAAAATGTATACTAAATTGTCATCCCTGCCTTCTTTAAGCTTCTGTTCCAAGGCAAGGCCTGTAGAGCAGCCAAGCTATCCACAATGTACAGTAAAATCATGAACTAATAAATGAAAGCATTTTTGAGCTAGCGCATAAAATCGGATGCAGTACGAAGGCCAAATCCTCTAATTGGTTTAAGTTTAAATAATGTCTTCTGATTGGTCGACAATAAAAATGTTCACATTAAGTTCAAATTTTGCATGGTGATCAAGACCAACTTAATATTAAATTTTACATATTGTAAGCCCAATCAGTCAAGTATTAATTGTAATTTTACGAGTTTAGTATGGGATGTCACAAGAGATTTCTGGAGAAGGTATGTAGGTAAGACTTCACGACACAATGGATCTGTTATTCATCCAGAGTATTATGGAGATTGAAAAATTGCAGAGAAAATCGTCTTGTGCCGTGTCGTGCATCGTTACTATGGGGATGTTGCATGTTCTGTGCTCGCTCATCAACGCGTTACACTGAGCGTTTTCCTAGTAATATTACTCAGTCATCTTAGCTGTTCAAAATATTCATGTTTCATATTTCAAAATTCACAAAATAGTTATAAACAGCTTTAAGTTACAATAACTTTGATTACAAGTTTAATAACAAATCATCAAGTTAAACAAAAATTGTCTTCTTCTTTATCCGTTGTAAAAAAGCACCTCTGTTTCCCAAAGTTGGTATCAATGTCTCCTGAGTCGGTCTATGATTGTGTTAAGTGGTTTCAGCAGCATTGTTCGAGGTATGAACAGCGCAGGGGAGCCAACCTACAGGCACCGGATTTCCCTGGGGCAATTAAATTCTCTTTCGACTGGTGAAGAGGGCGAAGTATCGTATGGCACGTACGTATTCCTTACAGATATCGTCGGCTCGATACATTTACTTGTATTCAAGGGCAGTTACAGACTGAATTCATTCTATTCTACAATGCAGGGAGCTGTCTGAAAGCTGTTAACTAGTTTGAAAAACGCGAAAGTTTTCCGTTTAGAGTTGTATACAATATATTTTATCTCTCGAAAGTATGTCTAGATTGTAGATCCAGAAAATAAATGAAAACTTGGCGTAGATGGATTTAAAGTGAATGTCAACTAGGAAAACGCTCTTTGTAACGCGTTGATAAGCGAACCATCGTCTTGCATGGCAAATAATATTAGGTATGAAAAATTCTGCGCTACAGCCATTGGAAAAAACTCAAAGGCCAAAATATAAAATTAATAAAATAATACAAATAAAGACATAAAAATAATAAAAAATAATCATAAAATTTCAGTGAAATGTAAATAACTAATGAATTATTGATTGATAAATCTGATTGTAAAAAACAATATTGATTCCAATGACCAAGAAAGATTTGAACCTCAAACGGTTCCATTTTCAATTTTCAAGCAATCGGCGGATCTTGTTAAAAGAAACTATGCATGTGACCACTCATATGACATTAGTGTGTGTGCAAAATGTCAGATATATTGGGTGAACGGTGTGACCTGGACATTGCCTACACAAACAAAAACAAAAAATAACAGAGAAAGTGGTGACCCGTGGTGACCCTACGCTCACTAATATTTTCATTTGTTTGTTGATCGTCATAATGTGTTTTTGAGCAACCTTGTTTGTATAAAGTTGGGCTCGAAATTCAAGTTTAAAAACTCTTTCAAAATAATTCTGAAATATCATATGTAGTTCAATTCGCATTTCTAGAATTTACTGTAATTATCCCTCTTCTGCCACCAATTTGTAATCCGCATAGCCTGAGAGCTTCAGTTCCACTTAAATTATTTACTTGGTGTTTATTGTAATTGCTGCTTGTTTTCTCGTACACACGGCACAACAAAAATTGATCGGTGAACAAATTTGAATTGCTTGTGGGTATGTTCCACAACAATCAAAGCTTGTTATTATAGTTGAAATGTGAGGTCACCTACTAGAGTGAGACAATGAGATCGCTTGGACCAACTTCTGATGGTGCGATCTCATATTTTTCAGCCAATCAGATTTAAGTCGTTGCCCGAAGATGAAGGAAGTAAGTCCTTCGAAAGGTCTACCACGGCCCTCTTCAGGGCCACCAACACAATCAACGGAACATACCGTCTGCACAACTGCCTTGAATCAATTTTAGTTGTGCCAGCGTTCATTAGCTGGAGCCAATACTTCACCAAGATTTTAGCCGACCAAAATGTAATAATAAGCATTTTGAATATCATTAAACAGCTTTGGGAACACAATAATTGGCCTCTCAGAACCCAAACCGGTTAAATCACTTCAACCATAACTTGAGTTTTCAAGGGGTTTATTAGATTTTGAATGGTAAATTCCTGCATTTAATTTTATTATATTATGTATACTTGTTTGCTTTTATGTGTATACATTTAATAATTAATTCAGTACCTTACTCGTCCAATCAATTACAAGCTTGGTAGGTACCTCTATGGTGAGTTAGCTTGAAGAGACAGGAATAATTTTCCATAAAATTTCAATTTTAACAAATGATTTGCTTGAACCATTATATTGTCTTGAAAAATATTCCAATGGTGGAGTCGAACCTGTTTGAAAAGATGATATTAATAAAAATTAAGAAGAAACTAATTAATTATACAGAACCAGCACCAACATGCACACTTGGCCAAAGTAAAAATGGTATCCTCAAGAAACTGATTGGCTGATAAAGATTTGATGGCATTTGCGATGAAGTATTAATCTTTCTCTAGTAGATGAGCTTTGATTTCATTGCTCATAACAAGAATAGATTGCCTTACATGGAACCTGGTCAGCACTAGCAGCGATTCCGTTTCGTTCAAATACAGTTTTTACTTTGGCCAAGTGTACTACACACGTTGTCATGGTGACAATAAAATCTGATATCACTTGACAGGAATACCGTTTTCCCACCAATATAACTGAAATTGAATTTAAATGAAATACTTATGATGAATGAATGTTCACTTTGGAGTGTGAAAATAGTGTTCTTTTATTTTGAAAAACTTGTGAATATTTCCTATTTACGATACCTCAGAAAAACACTGTGTAGATATAAATACACTTCGCATTCGCCTCCCTCCCCCATATAAAAATATTCTCTCTGCCAATGATTGGCATTTCATTTTCTGTGTACTGGGTCGAAAAACGACAAACTCACATTATCTCAGATATAAAATTGAAGCTACGATATACTACGATTTCATATCAATCATTTAAGACCAATTGAAGTTACATCATTGAGCTATGCATGGACAACGAAATTAAACCTTTTTTATTTCTTCTATATACCTAACTGATTCTGATTTGTCCAAAGCGCTGTAAGCATTGGCTGTTGTCAAATAAATTTCCCTTGTCAGATAAATTATTGATTGAAAATGCTTTTCTTTGTCAATTCCTTTAAAAATTTGCTTTTACTACAAAAGTAACACTATTACTTGAAATACTTTGATTGAAAAGACCAAGAACTGCATCTAAAAGACTGTTCCATGACTTCTACTGACCTATATTTTGATCTTCATCATTAAAAGACTTCGTTCTTCTCCTCATTCTTGCTGGGTTTATCGCATGCTGTGGACTTTCGTCCTTGACACTCGACTTGGAAACAGGTGGTGAAGGAGCGTAGCTGGAATCCGAATTAAATGCCACTTTCAACGGCAGCCTCGTGCCCGACTTACTCGCGGACGAATGACGACTCGATCTTGATCGGGTGGAAGTCACCGACGACTCACTCTTGAGGATGCTCGTACTTTCCCGATTTCCTCCCGCCGACTGCAGTTGCAGCTGACTCGCATCCGGATTGCGCACGCTGCTTCTGTCGATCAGCCCCATCCGTCCAGTAGTGACCTCGCGCTCCAAGACGACATCTTCTGACCGCGGTCGCACAGTTCCACACAAGTCACCTCGACGACTGAACCTCACGACAGCGATGACGGCAAACAGTGGCATCGGCAGCAGAATTGCCATCAAAACCAATATCCGTAAGGCAAGCATCCACTTTATTTCACTGCCTAATGTCAAATTCAATAAACTGAAACTGAGGAATCCAACAGAGATGACTGGAGTTAGCACCCAGCTGATGCGGTAAAAGATGTTAGGGTTGTATTGCAGCATAAATTCAAGGTCAGCACGGAGTTTTCTCATTCCGTAACAGACGAGGAAAGCAAAAAGTTCAAGAGCGATGATAATCTCCTGGACCCAGTCGAAATGACTTAGGTTAGGAATCAGAGTCGCTCCGTCTTCCGTCACAAGAGGCAGTCCGAGAAGGAAGAAAGGCACGACAATGGCGATGCTGGTCAGTTTAGGATACAGTCGATACGATGGGTAGTATGCGTACAGGAAACGAGATATCATTGATGTGAAAGCTACGATTGACGTAAAGGCGAGGATGAAAGCGAGGAAAAGGAAAATGATGTACCATACTGGCGGACAGGGAAGTTGTTTCAAAACTAATGGATACAATAACAGCTCAAGACTTTGTGTGCCTTTGTGGGTGTCGATAAGGCTCTCAAAGTAGGGAACGCTCTTGCCGAGATTGTACGCAACGACGCCGATCCCAGCGAACAAGAATATGCAAGACATCAACGAGAGGCACATGGTTATTAGACACACCACCAAACAATCAACGTGTGCCGGACTTTGGAACCTCGTGAACGAACCCAATAGGATGTTGACTCCATAACCAAAGCCCAGAGTTGTTATCATTTGCTCAAAGGCTACGTTCCAAGTTAGAAACTTGAATATTTTTTGACCTGGAGTCATGAAATACGCTAGACCTTCCATCGCTCCAGGCTGGATGACCATGGTTATGAAGAGTGACAGAAATAAAAGGACTGCGAATGGAAGAAGGTCAAGCGTCATCTTGCCCAAAGTCTGAATAGACCTACAGATGCCAATAAACGTTAGAAACCAGCAAAATGCGAGGCAGCCAACGAGTGGCCAGTAAAGATGACCCAAATTACTGACATTTCCATTTGAATTCAAAATACTGTCTCTGTGATAAGAGAATATTTCATCCCACTCTGAGGCTACTTCTTGATTTTCGAGGACATTCCATGGCACAGTTAAGCGAAATGAGTCGAATAAATAGAACATAATGCGTGCAGTTTCTACTTGATTTGTTATAGCAAAGTATGATACTTCCAATAACATTGTATATCCAACACCTTTTGTCAAAGCCATAACACAAAACAGTTGTGCCGGACCCTGGCCGGAAAACTGACCAATTGCAACCTCAAAGAATAACAGCGGAATGCCTACCAATATACTTAAAATAATGTATGGGATAATGAAGGAGACACCTCCAAACATAATGGCATAAATCGGTACCTCCATCACACAATAAATGCCAATAGTATAGCAGAGACAGGCCGTGACAAACTCAAATCTGTCTCTCCATCTTTCCTCGTTGGGATCTTGCTCTAATGACTTGCGCCAATTTGGGAGTCTCTGGTTGTATGATGTGGGTATTAGTATTGATACTCTTCTCTCTGCATGATCTTCACGATATTCTGGCACTTCCAATAGAGTGACGCCCATGGTTGTTTCGCTGAGAGGGACGCGGACGACTTCCTCTTACCTTGAGTGTCATTGTCGTCGGCAGATTGTCTACGACCATGAACACTGAGTGGCATATTCACGAAACTACACGCTCACATTGAACACTCCGAACGTTACACAAATACGTTAGAACAAAATGCACGTTGTTATTGTTCAAACCGAGGAAAAACAAGTATATGCCAATGCCAATGCCTCCTAGTATGTTAAATTCCAAGGTGTGTGCAATTGACAAGCAATGCAACGAAACGTTTTGTGATATTTCGTCATGTTTTTGTAAAATTATTTATTATTTTGTCTACAGTTTCGATTTTTCTATTAAAACCTTTCTCAGGACAAAACTTTACAAATTTACATCAAAAACAATTTTATTTTAATTTTTTTAAAACATACAGCTATTACCTACGAATATTTTTACTTTTATTTCGTATGGTTTATTATTATAATGATATAAGTTGCAAAAATTGGTAATATTAATCTCAAATCAAATGACGTAATTAACGTAAAAAGTACAAACAAATCAATGAAAACCATAATGTATATTCTGGCAATCGCTTCTCTTCACAGCTTCACATCCAGATCTTCAAGCCAACTGAGGGCCTCCGGAGTGAGATCGCAGATGTCTCGAAGAGATCCTGAGATCCTGCGTAGTTTTGAACGTAGTTTCGGACGTAGTTCTGTATAAAAGTTTGATACATAAACTACTATTAAAGAGAATATTGTTAGCGAAAATTTGTCTCGCATTAGCGGCGTTCTAGAATTCAGCGAAACATGCAGCGCTGCAGCGAGAAAGTGGCGTCCTGCTAGATGATTTCCCGCTTAATTTATGAACGATTTGCTTAGTTTTGCTAGATGAATGTGGCGGCAAGATTTTAAAACATGGACGTCGTTGTCAATGCAAAAATGCAATGAAATATAACGCAATAAACTACGCAATAATACGGCATATTATATTAGAGAAACATATATTTACCTCTCAGCTTCATCGGCATTTCATAAACGACGCATAACTGACAATTTATATCATTGATACACAGAAAACATAAACAAACGCCGCCATTTTGCATCCATCTAGCGAATAAAGCGGCGTTTTTTTTGCTAGATCCGCTAGATAGCCGCTGTACAGCACTGAAATTAAGAACACTTTGATGCACGCAGCAGTCGCTGCAGCGCTGAATAAATGAACACTTGGCTAGATGTCCGCTGCAGCGCTGCATGTTTCGCTGAATTCTAGAACTAAAGCATCTATGCTAGTATAAGAGATCGTATATTTGTATTTACTTATTAAATGTACTATTTCTTTCTATTGAGAATATATATTTTTTAATTTTATTATACATATTTAAATGAAATTACTTCAAACAGCTTAATGCATAATTATGGTATATTACTGTTATTTAATTTTGATGTAGTTAGTACTAGTATATGAAAAAATAGATGTATCGGGTGACTTAATAGTTTCGGAGATAAAGGTTCTTAAAAATTTACAATATAGGATTAATGATGAAGCAGATTCTTCTACTTTTGACAGAAATGGTATCTTAAAATTAATAGATATTACGAATAAAGTGCGAAGAGAACAAAGGTTTTAACTGAAAATTAATTTGACCGCTACTTTACAATTAAACATGTAAAATTTGTATAACCCACAAAGCCAACATTATATAAAATAAATGATTTCTAAAAAATTTCTGTAATTTCATGTATTGTCTACAAATGATTGTAATGACATAAATAAATATATTTAATACATGATTTAAAGTTTTGTTAGCAAACTTTCACATAGGCAAATGTCCAGTGTGGTCAGCAATGATCATTCGAGTATACGCTGTAAACTTTTTGAATGAAAGCTTAATGCTTTTCTTTATAATTGTATTTAATGAAGAACTCTAATCAAAACACTTTCAAAGACAATACAGCACAATACTTCTACAATGTCTAGAATGTTCTACAATGTCGATATCATTTCTGTCCGATAACATTTTGATCCCCGTCATTCAATTACTTGCTTCTTCGTTTCTTCTTCTCCTCATTCTTGGAGACTCTTTCGGACGTTGCGACTTTTCTTCCTGCACATTCGAACTAGCTGAACTCGTTGGGGAATCAGGCGAGAAGCTGGACGTCGGACCCCAGAGAACCTTCACCGGCAGCCTGATGCTCGCTGTCGACTGCGATCTCGATCTATTGGACGTCGTCGAGAGTCTCGACCTCTCGGACGTCGTCGACTGTCTCGGTCGAAGGGAAGTCGCCGACATCGTCCGCGCTTGAACCGACGTCACCGATGACGTCATCGGTATGATGCTGGAGCGGTTACCCATCAGACAGTGCGGCTGCAAGCGATCCCCAATCAAGCTGCTCCGGTTGAATCTCCAGCCGTGTCCAGTGGAGGGTTCTTCGCGTTCCAGAACACTGTCTTCCGAGCGCGGACGCACCACCCCACGCAGGTCGCCGCGACGCTTGAACCTCACGACAGCGAGTACAGCGTACAGCGGTATCGGCAGCAAGATGGCCACGACAATCAAGATCATCACGATAAGTCTCCACTCGATCTCGGGACGGAATTCAGGCGTAGACATTCTGTACCCGCAGAAGCCGACAGAGATGACGGGAGTTATCACCCAGCTGATGCGGTAAAAGATGTTGGGGTTGTATTGGAGCATCAGGTCGAGGTCAGCACGGAGTCTTCGCAAGCGGTAACATACGAGGAAAGCGAAGAGTTCGAGAGCGATGATAATCTCCTGGACCACGTTGAAGTGGAACAAGTCGTTCGTCAACGGCATTCCGCCTTCCGTCACAAAAGGCAGTCCGAGAAGGAAGAAAGGCACGACAATAGCGACGCTGGTCAGTGTTGGATACAGTCGATAAGATGGGTAATAGGCGTACAGGAAACGAGATACCATTGCTGTGAAAGCAATTATTGACGTAATGGCGAGGATGAGGGCAGCGAAAAAGAAAACGATGTACCAGAATGGTGGACAGGGAAGCTGTTTCAAAATTAAAGGTAAAATTAAAAACGGCAAACATCGTTTGGGTTTGTGATCTTTGATTTTAATCTCGATTTCTGACATCGCCATCCCGAGATTGTGAGCGACAACGCCGACTCCAGCGAAGACTAAGAGGCAGAACAACAATGTGTAGACCATGGTTATGAGAGACACTGTCATACAGTCTTTGTGTGCCGGACTTTGGAACCTCGTGAACGAACCCAATAGGATGTTGATTCCAAAACCTAAGCCCAGAGTTGTTATCATTTGCTCAAACGCAACCGTCCAGGTTAAAAACGTGAATATTGGTTGACCAGGAGTCATGAAATACGCCAGGCCTTCCATCGCTCCAGGCTGGATGATCATGGTTATGAAGAGTGACAGAAATAAAATGATTGTGAATGGAAGAAGGTAAAGCGTCATCTTGCCCAAAGTCTGAATAGACCTACAGATGCCAATAAACGTTAGAAACCAGCAAAATGCGAGGCAGCCAACGAGTGGCCAATAAAGATGACCCATCGGACCAACATCCCCGTTCGAATTCAGAATTGTGTGTTTATAATAAGAGAATATTTGATCCCACTCTGAGGCTACCTCTTGATTTTCGGGGACATTCCATGGCACAGTTGAGCGAAATGAGTCGAATAAATAGAACACTATGCGTGCAGTTTCAGCATTATTTGCTATAGAAAAGTATGATATTTCCAATAACATTGTGTATCCAACACCTTTTGTCAAAGCCATGACACAAAACAGTTGTGCCGGACCCTGACCGGAAAACTGACCAATTGCAACTTCAAAGAATAACAGCGGAATCCCTACCAATGTACTTAAAATAATGAATGGTATAACAAACGAAGCACCTCCATTCTTAATGGCATAAATCGGTACCTCCATCACGCTATGAAATCCAATAGTACAGCAGAGACAGGCCGTGACAAACTCAAATCTGTTACTCCATCTTTCCTTGTTGGGATCTTGTTCCAAAGACCTCCGCCATTTGGGAAGTCTCTGGTTGTATGATGTGGGTATTAGTACGGATGTTCTTTTCTCTAGATTGTGACTTTGATCACGACCCCGGAGTTCTGGCGGTTCCAACAAGGTAACCTCCAATGGTGTATCATTTTGGGGCTTTATGTCTTCTTGATAGTCATAGTTGCTTACAGGTTGGCCATAGGTACCTAAAGACATTTTAACGACGTCCTTATAGCTAGTATCTACCAACTCATCACAATTAATAATTACCCACGTTAATTTTACACCGATGACGTATTGAAAACTATTTTTAAATGTACAACAGGAATACCACTTAAAATCGAGTTTCAGTTAATGAAAAACAAATGTTATCGCTTCATTGTCATAGCCTCTTATAATTTGTATTATGAATGTCAAGGTTTGTAGAATAGTTCATGAAATTTTGATTAGTAGTTTTCTCCTTCTTCTTCTATCCTGGATAAGGCATAAATGCCTGTTCAGGTTCCAAATATTGTGTCACCACCGCTTTCTGGGCCGCCCTACATCTCTTCTTCCTCCTGGCTGGTAACGGAGAAGGCTTCGAGGAATTCTCGCAGACGGCATACGACCAAGATGCTGCTTCCAATTGGATTTGCCCATTTCAATTTTGTCGAGCACGGAATAAATACCAAGTTCCTGTCTTATATCTTCATTGCGTATTCTATCCTTTCTGGTGCATCCCTTCACTGATCGTAAAAATCTCATCTCTGTGGCCTGTATTCTGCTCAAATCTTTTGTTGTTGTCACCCATGTTTCCGAGCCATAAAGAAGAGTAGGGACTGCCATCACCTTATAAAATTAAAGTTGAGTGTCTCTCCTAGTCTTACTTCTAAAAGTTCTTCGGATGGCTCCACACATGTATTGATATTTATTAGTAGTAGTTCGATCAATCTCATGGTGGCCTGCTGAGCAGTGTAAGTTGTTCAACCATAACATGACAAAAGTTGGAGCTTTACCAAACGCTTTTACCATAAACTATAATAGTGGGACTTTTTAATCTACTGGGACAGGATTCACAAAAGCATTTGAAGCCTTATTCTGGCAGAATTTTAATTTTAATTTGGCATAATTTTATGCCGGTATAGCATTACAACTAGCAATATCTCTGTTATCATAAAGATATTGAGATATTACAATGCTAGAACTTAGTATTTTATATTTATAAAAAATTAAATTGATTTATTTATTTTTGATCAATAAGTTATAATTCTTTGGGAACCGAGCCCTGGATTGCAAATATGACTCTGCTTTTAGATTTTAAACATTTATTTGAGGTTGTGCTTGGCATTCATTTTATTAATTTTTGTATGTGTAGGGTACACTATAGTACAAGAAATATACAACAACTAACAACAAAAGCAATACAACACAAACGTTTTGGCTTATTATTGTATTGTCGTATTGTATTGTAACAATACAATAGTTTCTCCAGCTGTTGCTAGAATAACATTGCCCTCTTGGACATCTTTACCTTTATCAACAAAAATGCTTAGTTTTCTCTAATGAATGAATGAGAGATGAAGGATGGTTTGTTAAAAGAAATAATTAAAAATACGATTAGTGTTGGTAGAAGTGAAAATATCTAGAATTGATGTTGCAAGAGAGACAAATTAGCCAACCAGAGCAATGTTTCAGAAGTTAATTAAAAATGGTTGAACGGGACAGACAGGCCATGGAAGCGTCTCTACTTTCCCTCGTTGCTATTTCATTCTCTTTGAATCCTCCCTGACTTCTTTAGAACTAATTTCCAGAATAAACACAGCAACTCTGAGAAAATATCACTTGATAAGAAGTAAACAGTAACTGAAGCTGGGGGAATATGGCGGAGAGACAAAGTCAAATTATAGAAGTACCAACGGTTTATTTGATTTCGTCTCGGGGAGATATTCCGAAGAGTTGAGATGGTGATTACCGCCAGCCGGCGTCGGTGGCTCACACGATAATTGGATTCCATATTTGTGTATATTTCCAACCCCTCATCTTTCATTTCCCTGAACTTTGAATGTTTTAGATTACTAACTTGGAGAAGGCAAACTATATGAAATATCATATTTCTCATCCCTTTATTGAATCTTAAGTCAAGGTGGAATTACTGATAGAAATGTGAAATAAGTTGCAAAGTATTAATATTATTTACTGACTTACCTACCTGCTTATAAAGTAGAATTCTACTATGTAAGATCATTTATAAATACATTTTCATATCTGCTATAGGTCCTTATGAAAACTAGTAATGACGTCGTTTTTTTAAATAAATCTTGTTTGGATCTTGATTGCTTGTATAAAGATGTTAGAAAATGTCAATAGAATCGCATCGAGTTTAATCGTCTTTCATATGAAAGGTTATTGAAACATGCAGTCGACTTAAATTGGCTTAGAAAATGCAATTGAACTTTCAGATGTTGAGCTTCGAATGAATTTATAAACTATATTAAAAGAAAATGTACGCATAGTTTTAGGTTCGAGACAAGTAGCTTCTTTATATATACAAAATTCGTCTTGTCCATATTTAGTTAGAGGTGGAAAATCATAAAGAGCAACAATACCTTCATATTTCGTATCTCTTCCAGCGTTTATCTCTGTTCCATGTTTTTGAACAGTTGCATTTTAAAAGAAGCTCCTCAAATGTCAGGTCCCAAATTAGTTTTTTTTATATATCCGAAACATTATAATTTTACATAACTTGTAATTCGTTTTGGTGATAATAGTGACAAATAACTACAACTATACTTAATTTCACATCTATTCATTAAATTTACCACCATTTCACATATCTACCAAATAAACTGTACAACTGTGAATATTCATTGACTCAATCAATTTGTATTGTTGGCTTTTGATATCCAAATCCTCCTCCCCACAAATACATTGTTTCAATTGCCCAAGTCACCCTATCATTGCCGTAAGTCACCCTAACATATCCATGAGTCTCTCTGAGAATGCCCCTACAAGTTTTGACATTTCAGTGCAAGTTGGGGAGGGCGGGAAAGTGCGTGTATCCGAACCATTACGCACCTTATTACGCGTTGCAAGACGCGTCTAATAATAACGCGATCTGATGGACCGTAATCTGCCTCCAAGACATAAGAGATCGCTCTGCTGGCGCTAATGAAATCACTGGCGAGGCCGAGAGAGTAAATGTTGTGAGAGTGGAAACATTATTGCAGCATATTTAACACGAGGGGTAAAGAAGGAAGAGGAAGGAAAGCAGTCCGGTTTGGTGAACACGGTCAAAAGAAAACGAAAGATTTCTGTTATTAGAGGGAAGTTTCGTGAATTTGTTCTCGAAGAATGATGTAGACGTTTGGACTTTATGTTGCAACTCCAGACGAGGTGCATATTTACCAGAGACCAGTAGAACTTGCAGTACTTTTAGTCCAAACTTTGTCAATAATAGACTCAAGTGCAGCGTCCCTCAAGTCCTGTTGTTGTGGAGTCGCAGCGGACAATGTCGGAGATGAGAGCTTTATAATAACTTCAGTACCTGTTTTGCAGGCGTGGAAGTTAACTGATCAGCGCCTCTGCTTTACACACGCCGTTGATTATACAGTCCATGATATTATCACAGAGAAGATCCAAATCTGCTACAAGGATGTATGATCTGATATAAAAGTTGAAAATCAAATATTTTCCTCAAATTCGATTATTCAAGATGTCACACAAATGACATCAGGGCATGTATCTCTAATATTATTTTGAAACTAATTTAACAAAAGTCGTCACATTAAAATGTATTAAAAAACATACAAATTTGACATCTACAATCTTGTTCAAAACAGCAATTAAAATAATAACCAGTAGAAGATAATATACCAGTCGAGACACAATCTCTTAGGGCCGTTATTACCATTAGCTTAAGCTACAGTTAGCTTAAACTCCGCTCCAGAAAACTCGGTGTATTACCATTATATACCTACTGCAATTTAATTCCGGAGCTTTTCCTCAGTTTATACATTAACCTCAGTTTTTTAAAGCTATGCCACAGTACAGCACATTACAGCACATTTCCCAAAGTGGAGCGCAACTAAACTGAAGATTAAACTAATGGTAATATGGCCCCTTAGACAAACTAATATTGCCAAAAGTAAAAACTATATAAAAATATAAGTTAGTTAGTATATAGTAAGTTTAGTTTTATCATAAAGGATTTATTTTTATACTTTTGACAATACCAATTATTCCAATCCAAGAGGTTGGTGTACTTTTAATAGCAATTAAAATATTCTTCAGCAAACTTAATAGGTAAAACGAATTGCTGAACAGACAGCGTCTATACTGTTCAACTTCCCCTTCCCCTCCCCACTACTTTGTGCATTCCAATACTAATTAGCATTAAATCGAAATAACTAAGTGAAGCGTCTCCACTAATACCGTTCCGACTTCGTACTTTCTTCAAACAAAAGCAATCGCTGGAAGACAACTCGAAACCAAACACTTGAAGTTCGACTTCGAACTGCAGTACAACTCAATAACCAACATCGACGTCCCAATTAAAACTTTACGCTTGATTCGTGATTGTGCATTTCGTTCCCTTACGTTTCTGCCACGTCATTGCTGGAAAACAAAGTGAGGTTAGAGTACTACTAGTTAGGTTAAGGCAGTCATAACTGAGGTTAGTTACGGTGCAAAATAAAGCGCAGTGAGAGACTGTTTGCTTTGTTTTGATGATAATAAAAGTCAATTTGTACCCAGTGTGACCGGGTTGCTGGAAACATAGTTAAAGTGTGACAGGGAGGGCGGATTCCAACAAAACTATTGTTCTATGAGTGGAGTGGAACGCTGCTCCAAGCACTGTTGAACAGTTTGATAGTCTTTGCTTCGCACAACTTCTGTGCCAGAGAACTAACACGGCGATTTCCGTCGACAAATTAACAAATAATTATGTGATTGTTCAATTTAGTCGAACATTTTCCACGGGGTATCGAACTACCAATGAACATTTGATATTTGCAACGGGTCACTATAATTTGAATACATCTGTATATGTATAATACTCGTTGCTAATGTGAAACATTATAAAAAAAAAAAAACTTTTTTTCTAAAAAGATATCAATTTTATCGAATACTTCATTTAAGACTTTTTGATTTTTCTATCAAACAAACAAAATTGGTCATGTCAAAAACTAATCAGATGGTACTAAAGTTCATGTTTCGTCTCATCTTCAGCTTGATCAGAGGAACTGCCTGACAATGTAATTATAATTGGTGTTATAAAGAAGATCACTCTCCTCCACTACTTCATCAGAGGAGCTATAGAAGTGGCATTTGCATTACAATGAAAAATTATTTGCTTACTTACTCGACATTATTGTACTAGTTAAACATTTCCTGATTTATACTTATTTTTACATTATTTAGGCACCAACATGGATATAGTAAGATGTTTATTTGATCAAATTCTAGACAAACATGTAATATGTTAATGTACACTTCCTATACATATCGTTATTCTCTCGTTAGATAAGGAAACAAAAGCCAACATAAGAAGCCACTTACCAATCCGTTTTGCCGATAATAAACCTCCTTGTACATGCACATAATCCCCTATATTTATACCTCACGCCTTACAGCACGGCAGAGCAATAAACGAAACCTGCCGCACGCCTTAAAACACAATTCACACGAAATTCCCTGCGTCTTGGACCCAATCCTATTTAACTACTGCATTATCCTTAAACCCATGATGCTATCAGTGTTTATAAGGATTCGTAACAGCTTAAATTATAATTCTCTTGCCTCCATCTTACGGCCTAAACTCGGGCTTATGCAAATGTTCTAGCTCATCATTTCTGGTCTGAGTTGTGTTTTACGAAGCGCCGAGCGATGTGTCATAACAGTGTCTGTAATTGAATGCAAACATGGCGGCCAGACCCTTGGCAAATGTGTGTTTTAGCAGGTTGTAGACACGGGGTAGGTATAGAGCTCGCACTGACAGACGTGGGGTTTGAGATGTTTGCTGTCATCACTGCCAGACACGGTCCTGTAGGGATTCGAGGATATTTCACCGTCATTTTAGGGTTATATGAACTTATGCTAACATAATTATCAGTATATTTTATAGTAGGTAGGCATACAGACGTTTTGAATTTACATTTTACTTTACTCTTCTATAGTTTACGTGATCGTTTATCTTAGACACTACATTTATCCTGAAAATTGTGAGGTACTTTATTCTTGTATCTATCACATTTAGTTTTAAGCTGACTGAAATGTAATCAATGCAAGTTGGATGAAATAAAACGTATTTAAATTGATTCATTTTGGATACATTTGGTTAGATCGTGTTCCTGTACGGTGTTTGTTACGATGATATACCTACTAGTTTATGAAAAAATCATAATGAAATATTAGCATGATTAGGGCCAGTTTGCAATAACATTAATAAGCTGATTATGCCAGATTGTGATACCAAACCAAAAACATATGTGGAAGACAATACAATTTTGTTGTTATTCAATACTAAAATATATTTAGTGACACAATTATAATGTATCCTGATTAATTTTTTATTTAATTTTTTCCTTACGCTTGTGCCATATTATACATAATTAAAACTAGTTTTGAATTTGATACACTTGCTCTCCCCACTCACTATATGCCGATGTTCGCTAGGAGCTCAACGCTTCGCTGTAAGGGCGGCATTTACAATCTAGTTACAACTCTAGATATACAGGTGCTAACATAACGTTCGTTCTACACTAATAATTCATGGAAGTTAGTTTATAGTTTCCTGCAGTAGTTACGTATTCACAGTCGCTGGCATTCAATTGGCTGAGCATTGCATCAAAATCAATCGCTACAACTTGCTCGTTGCTCTGTCGAAGCCATTGATAATTTATCTTTCCTTGTCCCAGATAGTTTCTCGGTGCATTTCTCATTTATTCATCATCACAGCGTCTGCTAGATCATTTATAACAGCAAATAAAAGTTGGTTTCTATTGAGAAGTAAAACAGCATCCATGTTCTTGAATTATAGATAAGATGTTGCTATAACATTTTTAAGAGTTTTCTTTTTTGATTTTTTGCTCTTAAAGTAAATTTTCTTTCGTATCAGAGTTTCCTTCGAACTAAGTAGAAAGTGAGTGGTTTTATTTGCATACGAAAGCTGCTTGTCTAAGGTGACATTCGTCCCTTATTTCGCCCATTTTCTGCTTAGTTGAGTGCTTTAGACTTTATAACATTGGCAAGCTTGTCGAGAGGGTGGCTTTATATAGGAAGGCTATCTCAAGTCTATATGGCTGTGGCGAAGAAGAGAAGACACTTCGACGAAAAATATGGACCTATTTCAGCTGCTTGTTTAGAATATGAAATAAAAATAGAGTGTATTATTAAAAACAATGTCCCATCAAAACAAATATAAGTGTATTTTGGTGTAAGAATAGAACAGAATTTTCACCCAGTGTTTACTGTCTGTGGGAACCTCTTCTGATGCAGTTATTATATGGTGGAAAAATGTAAAAAAGTCAGAATCATATTTCAAGACCAAGATCTAAGTAACATGTTCAGAAATCTCATCTCGTGTGCATATTGCAACCTCTGCGAATGGATGGCATGCTCACTGAGGGTAACTTTTCACAAAATTTGAGTCGAAATGAAAAAGAGTTTCACATCAAAAAGGTACTAACTTTCATTCTAACACGGGAAGGGAGCTGATGAAATATTATCCAGCAATTTGTTTCCTTTTATGGAAAATGGCAAGAAAAGTTAGGTATCTACTTTACCGACGACATCATCCAAGATTGACGGTAACGTATGTATACACCTCTAACACACGTTCCATATTTTATGAATATAAACGTAATAACATAAGCTATAAGCCTTGCTCGGATATATCTACCCCACGCACTATAAGTAATAAAGAGGAGCAACATCTGGGGGGTGGTCGCCCTGGTCCCAGACGTCAACCCCTCAAGATCACAAAAACAACTTCATAACTCAAACCAGGCGTCTGTGGGGAAGTTCACTAAGTCCCCCTCCCCCCTCCACCCCTCAGTGACGTGAACTTTGCATCTCGGGGATGATGTGATGGGCTACTAATTATAAGCCTAACTGGAGATGTACACTCGGAGCAGAGTCAGTCAGGTGCACCGCAGAGCATTGACAAGAACATCTGTTGCTGATGCCAGGGAGGTGTGATGGATGCGGTTTCAATGCCAAGATTCATTCATTCATGTCACTTTGTAGATTGAGTGGGATTTTCTTATGTTGGTGGATAATTCGTAATGCATTTTGGCAGTTGGTTTGTTTCTGGTTGTACCTCAGATTATATTTTTAACGCCTGAAGGGTGCTTGGTGGGTAATGTCAGATTATGTCAAAATTTAAGCTCACAGAACAACTGAGTTTTATTACTCTCAAGACTTGATAATGGCTTATTTCTTTTACAAAGATTTGTAAACAAATGTATAGAATCAAAATTAATTTAAATTGTCGTCTTTTCTATCAGTGCAGCAAAGTTTAAATGATTCTCAAAGTTAAACACTAATATGAATTTTTCTGACATGATTATAAAGTAAACAAAATTTTATACTCTTAATTCTTCTTGCTGCCATGCCAAATTGTTCTATTTACATGAAACATAAAATTAAGTTCGCTAATAAAAATAAAAAACGTCATCATTTCGAATGAATTATCTTTACTACCAAGCTCTTTGGTCCAACGACTCACTACGCGATATCAAAGCTCTTCGCCAAAGAGAGCTCACACGTGGTCGACTGATTTCATTTGAAAGATTGAAGTCACGTTGTTTTGCCCGGTGGCTTTGTGTTGTACCACAGAGCGCAAAACATGTGTCCAACTGACTAAATGAGAGATTCAATCCACATCGGTTAGACAATAGACTCTGTGATGTGCGATTCAAGCGAGACAGACGGGGATAAAGAAGTTAACCATTTCAATTGAATTTCTCTGTGAAGTACGAAATCACATGGTTTTGTTAGAAATGTACACTATAAAGTACAAAGGTATTGCACTAATTAAATTTGGATAGTGACGTAAAGTCCGAAGTATGCGATTGAACGTGTTTTGTTTTACGTTGTGTAGATGTATTAATGTCACTTCAAGAATTTAATTAATAGTTGGGGGAAATTATTACCTAAAAGTTTTTCCCAAAGCATTCTTATTGTCAAAAGTAAGCAATTTAATTTGGCAAAAATCACCGACGTTGTTTTGTAAATTAGACAGAATTGAATTCGAGCTTTAGTCTGCGGAATGTTTCCATGAACATGTGTTATATTGAATGATATTTAATTAGATAGATTGAATCTATAAATACATCTCCATTGTAACTAGGTTGTATTGGGGTGAAGATGAAATATTTATTTTAGTATTGATATCACTATTTCTGTATGCTTGGTTACATGATGACAGCCGACATATTGAATACAGTGTTGAATCTATTAAATCTATTAAATCGGCTCAAAACGTCGATCAAAGTATGGTATTAGGTCTTCAGGATGGAATAGAAATGGTCGAAGATTTACTTCGCAGTTTTATTAAAAAAGGGAGAAACTAAAACAAATGCAATAGTATAAAATTAATATAACCTGTTAATATTAATGAAGAACACTTGCATCCAGCTTAAAGGTCTACCCAAATCCAAGTTAATTGAATGTTCACCATTTTTCATCATTCTAATGAAATCCGACCGAAGTCTGAATCCGTTCGGTTTCTCATCAGTGAATACCAATGTCAGCTCCAAGCTTCTTAGAATCACAATCCTCGTACGATCGTAAAAAAAACACAGAGAAAAATTTGTATTATTGAAAACTAATCCGCGAAATCGAATTCAATTTGAAGAATCGATTTGCGAGCGCGTTTGGGGCGAGTGTTTGGCATTGGCTTGGTTGAAAGGTGCTCAAGAGCAATGCTTGAGAAACGCGCTGGGAATGTGTTAGTGATCTTAGGCCCTACAATACCGAGCAGCTGTTGCCCGACACACTGCAGTAATTCAAAATATCATTTCCCACTGACGTCAGTTGGCAGTAAGACCCTTTGCCCTTTGGGTTCATATCATGTCTAAGCTATAGTGTCGGGAGCGTTTACAGGCAATGGTTTTTGCTGATCTCCGATTTTTGTGTTGCTTTAAATTCTATTTTGAAATCCTCTGATTTGTCGGATAATTCAAGTCCATTACGTGTAGATTTCACCCTGACTAATCAAATTACATTTTTCACTCAGTTGGGACCTGAAATTTAGTTTCTGTTACCTTTTTAAGCACATTTGTAAATAATTTGAAGAATTTAGGACAAAATGTGAGAACCATTTCTGTCACAAAAACATATTATTTCTCTCAATTGTTATTGAAACCTCTTTCCTTCATATTATGAAAGATTTGTGGCAAATGATTCCCCAAAGTCGTCAAATACTCAACATAGTTTATTTATATTGCATTTTAATTTTAATAACTAATGTGATACTTTACTGCAGTTTCTTGCTATTTTTCATATTATACAAAACTCTGTGTTTACTTAGTAATTAATTCATCTGCAGATGAATATATTCTTAAATTAATTAAGATAATTACTTGAAAACAACTGACACGTAATTCTTCATAGGGGTCGACTGTCTGTGTACAAAACAACGCACACAAATACACTTCATACATAAAGTACTTACTTCCAGAGCACAGAATATTTTGAAAGTTTGCTTGTTACTTCTGCCTGATTGCCTCCAGAGAGAAGTTTAGATGCAATTTCTTCCTGCAATTCACACTTTTTGTCGTCATAAGTTTGACATTGCATCGAGCAATTATTATAATTAAAATCAATTCAATTAAATTAAATTTCACTATGTATAGGTACTTTGTCAAACTTATGTATCTTTATTTTTCTTCTATAAAAGTAATTACATTTCTCTAGGATGGAAAACGACATCGTATTTTCTGTCGAACGAATGCTGTCTTTGGTTTTCTCTCTGAGAGTTGACTTTGATCTGCGCGAAGATAACACAAAGTGTTGCGAGATGCGAGAGATCTGTTAAAACAAACAAGATAGCGAGTAAATCGCTCACAGGATTCAGGAAGATTCTGCATATCATTTAAACCACATGAATTCACAATATCAGAAGTTGGATTTACATGAAACCATGCGATAAATCAGAAACCTATTCCAAGAAAACATGACGATAAATTTGAAACATCAGGGAAAAAGATGAATAAAGTGGAAACTCGTGGTGAACAATTGAACAGAAAGTTGTAGCTGCTTACTTCATGGAATATTGTGTACAAATGCGTTTTTGCATAATAGTGGAGTAAAGATGTCTAAAATTAGTGCGTTTGTGATACTATTCGTGAAACTGGTACCCTTACTAATTTGAGTATGAGAAATCCAAAAATCGATGGCACCAACCTGAGTAATTAATACTTTCTGCGTAATTAGCATAATTAGCATAATTAATAAACATGGATAAAACAATATATAATTTTATAATATGACCTTTATGAGTATCCATCGAAAGCTCGTCATGTCTACAATATCTATAAATCATAAAAAGTTAAATTTTTTCATTCACATAATAATTAACCGTATAATTAATTATTTGATAAAAATCGTCATTCAACAAAAAGCTTAATATTACCCTCTCAGATTTTGATAATACTTGATAGGATTGGTCACAAGCCCAAAATAACACATAGGTATTTTTTGGTTTGTCCATTTATTGGGTACTTTTGGATTTCCAGGCCCTCAAATAATCAAAATTTTGATTAACATTCCTTCACTTGAATTGTTCTAACTTTTACACCGTTCAACTCAAAAGCTTCGTCTTTTTGTAATTGTGTGAAACTTATTGCTAGGGACTTAGTAGTAAGTACATTTAAGGGGGGAAAAGTCAAAATTTTGGCTTCCAAATTGCCTATTCACAAAAAAGTATTTTTTGCAATTTATTGAGTAATTAGTGCGTTTGTGAAAATTGGTGAAAATTGGAAAACGTGAAAATTGGTACCCTTACTAATTCGAGTATGAGGAATCCAAAAATCGATGGCACCAACCTGAGTTATTAATACTTTCTGCGTAATTAGCATAATTAGAATAATTAATAAAATCGACATAAAAATTACATTATTATATAACGTGGTCTTTATGGGTATCTAAAGAAAGCTTGTAATGTCCACAATGCATATTAGTCGCCAAAAGTTAATTATAGTCATTACATAATAACTAATCCACTAATTAATTCATCTGATTAAAATCGCCATATTCACACAAGGCTGAGATCAAAGATGTTTATGATGAGATCAAAAACAAGGTTTGTAATTTAAGCTTATAAGTAGTATAAACAATTAATCCAAATTTTGTGTTTAGTTCCTAATTAGCATAATTAATTATGCGTAATTAATTAATCTAATCTCACATTTTGATAGAAATGTCACTTGATATTCAACAAAATTGAGGTTTTGAAAATTGAATTTTGATTTTATGTAATTAATTGCAATTAAATTAAAATTAATTAATTAATAGAAAATTGTATATTATTGATACGCAACCCAAGGTGGTTATTCAACACAAGTGACCTATTTGTGATATTAAAACCTCAATTTTGTTGAATATCAAGTGACATTTCTATCAAAATGTGAGATTAGCATAATTAATTACGCATAATTAATTATGCTAATTAGGAACTAAACACAAAATTTGGATTAATTGTTTATACTACTTATAAGCTTAAATGACAAACCTTGTTTTTGATCTCATCATAAACATCTTTGATCTCAGCCTTGTGTGAATATGGCGATTTTAATCAGATGAATTAATTAGTGGATTAATTATTATGTTAATGACTATAATTAACTTTTGGCGACTAATATGCATTGTGGACATTACAAGCTTTCTTTAGATATCCATGAAGACCACGTTATATAATAATGTAATTTTTATGTCGATTTTATTAATTATTCTAATTATGCTAATTACGCAGAAAGTATTAATTACTCAGGTTGGTGCCATCGATTTTTGGATTCCTCATACTCGAATTAGTAAGGGTACCAATTTTCACGTTTTCCATTTTTCACCAATTTTCACAAACCGCACTAATTACTCAATAAATTGCAAAAAATACTTTTTTGTGAATAGGCAATTTGGAAGCCAAAATTTTGACTTTTCCCCCCTTAAATGTACTTACTACTAAGTCCCTAGCAATAAGTTTCACACAATTAGAAAAAGACGAAGCTTTTGAGTTGAACGGTGTAAAAGTTAGAACAATTCAAGTGAAGGAATGGTAATCAAAATTTTGATTATTTGAGGGCCTGGAAATCCAAAAGTACCCAATAAATGGACAAACCAAAAAATACCTATGTGTTACTTTGGGCTTGTGACCAATCCTACCAAGTTTTATCAAAATCTGAGAGGGTAATTTTAAGCTTTTTGTTGAATGACGATTTTTATAAAATAATTAATTATACGGTTAATTATTATGTGAATGAAAAAATTTAACTTTTTATGATTTATATATATTGTAGACATGACGAGCTTTCGATGGATACCCATAAAGGTCATATTATAAAATTATATATTGTTTTATCCATGTTTATTAATTATGCTAATTATGCTAATTACGCAGAAAGTATTAATTACTCAGGTTGGTGCCATCGATTTTTGGATTTCCCATACTCAAATTAGTAAGGGTACCAATTTTCACGAATAGTATCACAAACGCACTAATTTGCCATTATATAGGACATCTTGACTCCACTATAAAGCATAAATAAAAAAAATCACGAAATCGAATCTGTTTTAGATCATTTTACCACTTTACTTACCATCTGTTTCATGTTTGTCCAGGGAAAAATGTGCATTTAGTTCAATCGATCGAACTCTAATGGAAAATATGCAGCATTTTGGTACCTACCACATTTTGGATTGACATCGTAATGTCTATTATACATTTGTGAAACTAAATATGCACATTATTCTACCAATCAGCTTTATTAAAACCAAACTTTCCGAGGTATCTTTCCTTGTTAAAAAATAAATGAAAGAATTTATATTGTTGTATAGCTCAAGTTTTCTTCTCGACTTTCAATATGGCCGCTTGACAGTTGACGTCTGTTACGGTAGATTGTGGGTAAAAGGTAGTTTAGAACCACAAAGTTAGTAGCTGAGTGCAACGACTTGGTAGAGTTTGTGACCGCAACACTAGATGTAATTAACTTACATTATCATGATATTATGATATGTCGGCGCTGTGCAGGTGCATGTTGTTTGCTGTTGCTGTTGTTTTCACGATGCCGCAGAGAACGTATGTGTCATTTGGCACGCGAATGCAGAACAACGAAACTTTACCTCCGAGGACTGCACTCTTATTTCTCAGAACATAAACGGTTATTCATGTGCATGAGCGGTGCTTTGCTCGCCTGTATGCAACTGTAAATGGGTCAGTCCAGTGGCCTAGGAGGTCCTATTAAGGGTGGAATGTTTGTTTTTTTGCTTGCTATAAATGCATTATTTTACAACATAAATTCGTTATAGAAAAGCACAAACGACGTGCCGATAACAATACATGTAATTTGTCTGTTGTTTCAAATCAAATTGGTGACTTTCTTGAATATTTTCAGCGTTCGTTGAGGATGTTTGCGCATTGCCTAATAAACTGATTATATTTGAATAATATCAAACCGCGTATTCCAAATAGAATAGATCATCTTTTATCTCCCGTAAACCATACGGGACAACATTGTCAAAAGACTATGTAATTCACACGACCTACTACATTCGCTCCAGAAAAAGTCTCTGAATTCCTTCGTATCTTTCTTACAACACAAATGACATATTACTTAGCAAGTTGGCTCAGGCAGTGAAGCTCTTGACTGGACTCCGGAGGTTCCGGATTCGATCCCCGCGGCCGACCATCCTGGATGAGGTTTCTCGTGATTTCTCTCAGTCCCAGGCCCCCTATTCTATAACGAAAATGAAATCATTTCGGTCCTGGATCCTAAACGATTTCAGACCGGAATTATGTCGTTTTCGTTACAGAATGAGTCCCAGAGGCAAATACATGAGACGATGCTCATAGGCTACAGCCTCCTCCTCCTCCTTCCTATTCTTCATTATCAACTGCAAAACCATCGGCTTGATCATTCAAGTATAAACTAATAATCACGCATTATTCGATAAGAAAAAACAAATCAATAATATCACGGATCCTGTGTAAAAGTTATCAATATCACCTGATTTCATAGATAATCTCAACTCTGGGTGATTCTTCTTTACCTTCCTCACGATATGCGCAATGATTGAAGATGACGCTAATCGGCTTACCTCCATTCTCAACATGAGATATTCAATTCCAGACACAATCTTCGTCTGAATGGAGCATAATTCTCGGTCTAATCCGGCTCAGAGATCATAACTATCTTCGGGATGCGCGAGGCTGGGAGGTTTTGGTCCTGAGAGAGGCCGCGTCTTCACGCCTCTCCTCTCCTGGCGTGCACTGCAGACAAATGTACTGCCTACGAGACAGACTTTACAGAGTCATGAGATGGATTCATGGCAACACAATTTTACATGTAAAACTGCACTTTTCAGATAGAAAAACGTAAAAATAAATCAGTAAAACCCTCATAGCTCGGTAAAACATCCACGAAGGTATACATTTAAAAATGTTATAATAAAATATTGCATCTGATACATGCTATAACAGTTTTTCATAAAATTCTATAGGTGGGAAAGCAGCCAAATACTCTTTTAAAAATATCAGCATGACTTTTTCCGTATGGTCGCAATGTTAAACTGAGGAAAAAGCTGTAACCTTGAAGTAATATATCTCGAAAATTAGTTCACGTTGGCCACTTTTTCTGGCCATAGTATGATGCAGAACATAAATATCTATTTATATGCGAAATTTGAACGTTTTCTATACATAAGTGAAATTTGGAGATCCCTCCTTAAAAAGCATAGAACTTTCACTTTTGTCTCGTACGAAGTGAATAAAGGTGACTTGTATTGTTTTTCTACTCTACCCTTCTATGATGTTAAAATTTAAAAAATTATTACAATTTGTACTTTTCGTATTTACATTAAAAATGTATTCGTATGATCAAATAATCATTTGTTTTAAGATTTCATAGATTTTACATGGATTTGCAGGAAGATTTTATAGATTACGTGTCGAAACGTTACCAAAAATCGGTATAAAAATAGGAGCGGGATAATATTTCCAATTCTCATTCAGTTCTCCCCAAAAATCTCACTTTCAAATTATTGACTCTTCCTAATTAGAGAGCCTGTACTGGGTTAGAGTGGCTACGTAGCAGGCAGCCATGTTTTGTCCAAATTAAAGCACTGATTAGTGCTTGATATAATATTGTTGTTGGTGACTGTAATGATACAATAATTGTTATTGTAAATGCAAAGTTATATCCCGTGATGAGCTATACCCTCTCTAACCAAGTCCCCCCCCCCCCCCCCCCCACCCCCTTACGTTCTCAAAGCAGAAAGGATACGAAGATACGACAATGTTCCAAGATATTTAGCAGTACACGAATCTGCAGTAGAATTCGCAACAATTATTTGTCACTCTGATATTCTTCACATGCATGCTCCAACACCTTCTGTTCCAGAGGATCAGATAATTCCAGATGATAAGGGTTGATATCTCGCATCACCCACGAAGACGCGGTCAAGTGTGTCTGATAGCCAAGTAATTTGAGATCAGTGGAAATTCTTCACATCGGTGACTAATTTCAGTTTAGAGCAGTTTTAAAAGCTCTGATTACAAAGGAGATGGACAAGTTATGATTGACAGCTACTAAGATGCTTACCTATGAAATGAAGATTATTTTACATATTGGGGCCGAGGATTAACCAATTCAGTTATAAGGACACCAATAAAAAAATACTTAGCGTCAAAAGCTGAGACAAAAAATAAATTTCCATCCAAGACACTAAATTTGAGTTTGTGTTCGATCTAATTATATTGACTGAAGTACCTACATAGTTTTATTCCATGCCCATTACAAATAAAACCTGAAGATTTATGGGATTCAAAAATAAAATGATTTATAGAGTGCCGAATCTATTGACTGCTTAGAGGATTAAATTATGCTGTATTCATCGAGAGTGTTTTGACAAATCATGTATTCCGCTGAATGGATTCATGTTTTTCAAGTATTGTGCGGCTAACAATCATGTTCCTCACATTAAAAACCCATGGATCGATCAATCCAACAAGAAGATGATCTCGACATAAAAAAACTCTGGGGTTCTATGAAGAAGAAAGGAACAGGTATGTCTGTGAAATGGAATATGATCCTAGGAGAATATATTTCGGGGCAGCTTGCCGTATTGACCGCCATTGAGTTCAGCTGTGCGATTAGTTTCCACGGCTCTGATCTTGTTGTCAGCTGGACCCAGCATCCTTGATCCTCATATCTGAAATATGCAGGCCCTGGATTATCAGGATGTATTGGTGTTTGGTGTTTAATTTACCAGCGCAGTCACGGGCGGCGTTCTTTCGGTGGGGTGAGAAAAACAATGCCAACGTATGGACCGAATCGGTTCTGACATCTACACCGAGTCTTCAGAAATATTCATGATTTAGGGGACTGCAATTCGTATATTGCCTTGGATTTAAAGTTTAAAATATGTTTGTTAATTAAAAGTTATAGAATTTATACCTAACTTGAATTTATCCTTATTTTTTTACAGTACAAAATTGTGATATTCAGGCATAGGTATATTCAAGTATATGGGGCAAGAAAACTATGATACAAAATACAAATAACTGTAATAAAAATAACGCGTCCAATGTGTTGTAATTAATATCAAATGTTACTATAATCATTAAAATGGTCCACCTTTATTATTCCTAGCAACAAATTATACCAATTAGACGCTTAACTTTAATTGCCGTACAAAACAAGACATTTTAGGTCCTTTTTATCGTTTTATTTTAATGAACCCATTCCTGATAGATAGTGAGAAAACATACTTTTTAAAGACCAACCAATTAAGACTTATTTTATCTTCCTTAGTCGAAAGAAGACACTTACTAACTACTTAATTAAGATAATTGAAATGTCTTATTTTCTTTGAAATTCCAGAACTAAACACCCTTTACTAAACCAATAATAGTTAGTTCCCTCGTATAACAAACCAATGGAATAAATGTCCAGCCCACGCGCTGCAAGTGTGAATTATATCTGCCGTCCGATCTGAATCAGAGCAGAAGGGAAGCTGCGGTAAAATCTCCAAGACATCTTCTAGTTCATTCACGCGTGAACTGCACCCTCGTACCTTCCTCATCCCTCACTACAATTACAACCAAGCCGTATTGAAAGTCACTGGGTGTGGCAAATAGGCTGTGGAAACCCAGCTGGTAGTTTGATTCTTAGAACCGCATTGGGTCGCTTTTTATTTGCATTTTCTTTTCACCTCTAAGTTTCCCGACTATTCGGTGTATACGAAGCATGTAGAATCGTGGATTCCTGTGTGGTAGCGCTTTAATTCGCGGTACGTCTTATAGGGGGGCACCCCCCGGGGGGCGCATGGGGGGGGGGGGAGCAATACTCGTGCCGACACCTCGCTATACGCCTCAGAGCGTTTTCATTATCCCGGCGTTGTTAATACGAAATAATATTATGTGATCTCCGAGCAAGATGTTTGCTCGAAATGCATTGCTGAAACTTTTCCCATTCGAAATTACTATTTTTTCGTGAAAATTTTTCTCATTTTGTGAGATAAGGAAATGGCGAAAGTTTTTCATGTTAAAGCGTTAATGTAAATGTCTTACTCTATAACCGCAATAATGGACACGCATCTAAAGAAAATTTTCTTTAAGAAAGAAACAAGTTTTCTTCGATATTTATAAAGGAAAGTAAGGAGCAAATCAAACGGAATGAATTGACCGATTCGAGGCACTTTTCACTTCCTAAACCCGGAAGGGGGTTTTACGTCCTATTCCGAAACCAAATTCTTTTATTTCCCCACACGAAAAGACTCACTATCACTAAACGATCCTCAATAAGAGAAAACGCGAGCTACAAACTTTTCGGTTGAACTCTAAATTGAGATTGATTGTCCCCCACCCCTAACCCCCTTAGGTTGTGACCCGTCTCAATCCATTCACCTCATATCGCCGGCTCATTGTGCGCCCCGACATTCGGCAAGTCTGTCCCCTGGTCCAGGTGTCGGGGGGGGGGGGGGGGGGGGGGGGAGGATGACAGCTGACGACATCTCCACGGGAGAGAACGTAACATGAGACCGCTAAAGGCCGGCGGTCTCTTTCACCGCGCTCACTCGAAGAAAGGTATCCAACTTGTTCTGCAGGAGCCTATATACATGTGGTTACACTTTGTAATGCTTTGTGTGAGATGGATTTCGCTTGGATGCTGCGCCTGGACCATTAACTTGTAGTTTGCAAAGAAAGCCACGACATTTTAAACGTCTTCTTTGTGGAGAGTGTGGAGAGATGACATTCAGGGATGCTGCTTGTAATTGGAGCACAGAGAGGGTGGACAGCGATTATTTCATTGCGACTTTATCAGATTCACTTTGTCCAATCAAACAAATTCATTCTTGTGATACATTTTTCCAATGTTATTAATGCTATATTGGAATCTATAATATCACGATATCGTGATTATTTTATCAATGAACTTACCTTTTCTGCAGTAATAAAGTGAATTTACATATTGATTTGTTACATTTTAAAGTAATTTAACGTAACTAAAAGGTTATAGATAGATGATACAAATGTATGTGGAAAAGTTAGCAGTTGAATTATTTGAAATATGACGTATTTCAGTTTTCCCAGTACAAGGTTGAAAAACTCGAAAATTTCGAGATTTAAAAAGTTCGAAATTCGAAATTTCTGAGAAATTAAATAATTTGATGCGTTTACAATAGGAATCTGATACATAGTGCCATACAAAACTGACACATTGACGAAGTTGTCGATCGAATAACAGGCTCTGCAGTATACTCGATCGACATCAAGGTTTAGACAAGGAAGACACTTTGTTGATCGAGAATGTATCGATAATTACGCACAAAGTTACATGATTCCTGTGCAAGAGCCTCTCACTTAAGCTCGGTTCGATGTAAGTGCTTTATGTTCCACAGATTCCTCTCGAAACTCCAACTTCCTCTCACGAGTACACGTTCTTGATCATTGTTACCCGCGACGCGAGGTGCGTTGAGCTCACAATCCCGTGCGCCACCCTTTCATTTGTCCCGCAATCACCGCAGAACATTTGTTGTCACCTTCATCGGAAATTCACCTTTATCACTCTCGACCAGTCACTTTAACATTGTCAAACACGATGAATGTCAAGACGACGGACAGATTTCGGAACAATGTCGAACATTGGCCATTGTGGGCTTGATTCAATGGCGGCTGCACAATCTTCCATGTTCTTGTGAGAAGGGAGAGACAGAACAATGGCGGAGAAAATAGGTTAATATTATTGTAAAATGGCACAATGTTGTCGAGAAAATTCTGTTTGGAGCTTAAAGGTACCTTTAAAGTGTGAGGGGAAATATTTACGGTCTAAGATTTCAGATCGGGTTTCAGTTCTTATATTCATCTACAAGTATACCCTTACGTTTCTGAAAAAAATATAATAAATAGCAACCGTTTTAGATCATTTTTTTAAAAATAGAGTTTACTAGTTTTAAATAGACTTGAAGAAAACTTATCAACACGTTGAGAAGCGAGCATTGATCGTAATAATGTATCATGATCATGATCACGCTGTGAATGAGTTGTCAATCTCTAGACTCGGGGATATCAGATGACACAGACACAGATCGAATGAGGTACATTATTTTAATATAAATGGGTCTGAAAATGTCTAACAAAATAATTCGATACTCGTTCAATTTGTAAGTTTTCAATTTTATCTCTGTTACACACGCTTCATGAAAGTTTAATTTTCAAAATAAGAAAAATATTGCAATAATGTTAAGAATCTCTAAATTATTTTTCGATTGTGTGAACTGTACTGTGTGAACTGTTGGCAATTTATATTTTGTAACACAATCACAATCAACCAATGTTCTTGACTAGAACTCTTGCTGTTTAAAACCAAATCATAATATTTTATTGCAGTTTCGAGATAACTCCTAAATTTATAACTTTTTCCTATTGAAGTTTGAGCTAATGACAGTGCGCGAACTACTTCCCTCGCCGCAAGTTTGCACCGAGTTCCAACGCCGACGACAACGACTTGTGCGGTGCAGACATCGGTAAGATTGTGCAGTTTGTGTGTTGACTTTGTGCCCGCAATAAGAGCCCTCGCCATTCAGCAAACCATGCAGGGGATGAGAAGACCGGAGTTAAGCCGTTGGTAAACACCACGATAAATATGAGCTTATCGGGCGACCAGGATCAAGGATACTCGACTGGAGTGGCCTGGAAGGTGGCCTGGAGATTGTGGAGATCGTTGTCATAACGATCAGAAATAATCTTTTAGAAAATGTGTCATATTTACTCGAGGAAACTTAGAAATGGAGAAAGGAGTCGACCCTTCTCCCGCCCAAAATCACATCTCCAAAATTTAGAATTCAAAACCAGACAATTTTCAACCTCCTTAATTTATTACATTTATTTTAATCATCTAATAAAGAATTCTTGTAAAGTTCAAGAGAGTTTTCATGCTTTAAACATTAAAACTAAACCCAAGAATTACGAGTAGATAACATATTCTGTTCAAAACATTTTAGTTGGTGTTTAGGTGTATTTATTTTTATGGTAATCTCAATTTTAACGTCTCAAATTAGCAAATTAGCAAATTAGCAAAATTTAATTAATTAGCTAATTAGTTCGTACCACAACCACTGCTTTATAATACATTTTTATTCTACATAAATATTCGTATTTCAAGACAACAATGAATTATTACAACATGAATTTTAAACACAAAAATCGTAGGTCAAAACTTCAAAACTAATGTTTCTCATTCATATGCTTGTCGGACAGAATGTCTTCCACAAACGGCTGACATTAAAATAACGATCTCCTTTAGAAATTGTCCGAATGATATTCTCTCTGATCCAGAACTCCATGCTGAAGATGCAGATGATCTTCTTAAAGCGCAGTCTCCTGAGAAAGAGGTCAATTTTTACTACAGTCAACATCAAGCTAAGTCCCGTCCTAAATCTATTCAACCATACACTTTATACAAAACTTCGCCGTTTCTTAGGAATACAATTGCCAAAAGATTGAACGTAATAATAATACAAGAACTAATTTTGGCGCAGCATCCCTTGCAGTTGAATCTGAATGCAGTCACCATGGTAATGATTGCCTGCAGTGTAACTGAAGACTTGTTTATTTTCTAGCTAGCGAGAGAACAATGAGAAATGGAATAATGTACGACATTCGCCAGGAGAATGTGAACAGAATGAACGCAAAGCGAGTCGAAGGCGTTGCGAAGTCGCGATATTGCGGGTCTTCGTCGTGCATACAATATGATGAGTAATGACAATGTGACGATATGTCAACTTGTAATTTCATGCATTTTATTTTTAAACCTAGCAGTTAACACGGGACAAATTGGAAGTTTAATCATTTTGATTTTGATTTTTACCTTGCCCGAGTTTTTTGTGTGTCGGATTTTGAAACCGGCATTGACGTCACAACAAAACTGGTCTCAGTGGATTCGGACGGAAAACTGACATATCAAAGGTTAAAATACAATTTACTATAGTTTCTAAAATCGGAAGTGATTAACGATTAATAGTGTGGTTCTACATTTTAGAGCAGGGGTCGGCAACCCGCGGCTCCGCAGCCGCATGCGGCTCCTTGGTGGTTCTTGAATGGCTCTTATAATTTAAATAAAGATCTGGAATCGAAAAATTTGAAAATTCGAAAACAAAACGCCCTGTGGGGCAACAATGGGAAGGTTATTTGATTAAGTTTGTTCATTTTAGAATCCCATAATAACTTTTAAATTGTTAAAATTCAAAAAAATCCCTGCGGGGCAAAATTGGGATGTCATTTGTTTCAATTTGTTCATTTTAGAGTAATAGAATCAACATTAAATTGTTAAAATTCTAAAAAAAACGCCCTGCGGGGCAACAACTGGGGGGGGGCTTCGTCAAAATATCAAAATTAACTATAGTAATTCAATTTTTTTTTGTATTATATTTGATTGCCTTTACTGCGGCTCCCATTCTTATCTTATTTGTTAATATTTGGGAAATTGGCTCGTTCGCCAAAAAAGGTTGCCGACCCCTGTTTTAGAGGGTCAGTCACAGATGGACAAAAATATACGTAAAGTATGCAAAATAACAAGAAAAAAAGCACAGATAGAAGCTGAAAATAGAAAAAGTGTTGAAAGCCTTGAATCGCTTGGAAAGAATTGCAATATTATGTAAATAGTTTAATAATGAGTTAATACGGAGCAATTTTTGAGCGAGCGAAGCGAGCGACTCCATTTGGCTCTTTTAGCACGGACCTCTGTTTTTTTTTTTGTTTTTTTTTTTGTTTTTGTTTTTGTATGCTAAAGGAAGCAATAGAAGTCGCACCGTTTCACCGATCGACCTGAAATTTTGCACACATGTAAAGACAACCTTCTCTGTTTGCAGACCCAATTTTTTTTTGAAATCCATCCATTGGTTCATTGTTAAAATAAGTATCTCCTGATAGCCTAAAAAATGAAAATGGTCTTCGAGAAATGTGATCAAACTCATATTTAGCATGGTCAGTAAGACCAACAATGTCACTTATTTTACCAATTTTCAGCCGAATCTGTCAAGAAAGTATGCACTTATTGACATTTTTAATAGCTGTCAGAAATGAAACATTGAAAATTAATGTCTTTCCAATGCAACTGAATCTGATTTGCTTTAGGTACAAGAGTGTTTTGATGGTATGTACAGTTTTTTAGTGAAAAGCAGATATTTTTATGTTTATTGAGTTGATCAAATTTGAATAATTCAATTTGGATCATAGTTTCCAACAAATCATTTCGAGTTTTTAAGGACCTTGATTGTCTTTTCGTCAATTCGTAGTTTTTATGGCCGTGCCTCCCGTGTTTCTACTTGGCTGATTTTGCATCCAGGAGGGATTAGAAACATAAGCTCAAATTTCAATAATATCATTGAGTGGCGTTTGTTCTCTTCTAGCGTTCACACGTCATTCCAAATCTCTCCTGCATTGTGCTTCTTTTCGTTGATAATTTTGGCAATTTGGTGTACTTTGTGAAGGTATTAGTAAAATTGAATCGCTTTTAAAGCATAGATATTAGGTATCTACAGTTTTTGTCCAGGGGATTGATTATTTCAAATTATTTTCTTCTTGGAAACGTTGGATTTATTCCGTTTCTGAGCTTCTGTCTAGCCTGACATTTCCTTGAAGGTTAGGTATATCTCGGATTACACATTAATGGTGGTCATACAATGACACATTGTTTTATATTGATTCAGTGGATCGTAGTTTGCTTTCAGTTTGACTTAAAATAATGTTTTCTGTGTGTTAACGAACGCATATTCGGTTAATGTTTGCGCACGTGTCGTGCTCGCTCATTCAACGCGTTACACAGAGCGTTTTCCTAGTAATTAAAATGTGTAATGCTTTCAACAAAAGCTGGTATCATTTTCCTGTGCAGCGCCGAGGGATCTGGCTTGAGTCTCAATGATGTCCTCATGCCTGCAACATGGCAATGCCTGCAACATGGTAATGCCTGCAACATGGTAATGCCTGCAACATGGCAATGCCTGCAATTTATGGATTATAAAAGCTGCAAATTTGAAGGATTCTCTGTAGCTCAGTTGGTAGAGCATTAGACCGGCAATCTAAAGGTCGTGGGCTCAAATCCCACCGGAGGTCAAATCTTTTAAATTTGCAGTTCATATACATAACATCATCCCATCTGAGATTGTCAGATTATTTCTACATTTCAAACACACAGAGGCTCATTGCATCATGAGAAGGTCCATATCAGGTCGATGTTTGTCAGCTGTCAAGCGTGGATGTTTTTCACGGTCTTCTGGCATCATCACTTCCTGAGCTTGTACAAAGTCATATGGATTATAAAAGCTGCAAATTTGAAGGATTCTCTGTAGCTCAGTTGGTAGAGCATTAGACCGGCAATCTAAAGGTCGTGGGCTCAAATCCCACCGGAGGTCAAATCTTTTAAATTTGCAGTTCATATACTAAACATCATCCCATCTGAGATTGTCAGATTATTTCTACATTTCAAACATGGCAATGCCTGCAACATGGTAATGCCTGCAACATGGTAATGCCTGCAACATGGCAATGTCTGCAACATGGTAATGCCTGCAACATGGCAATGCCTGCAACATGGCAATGTCTGCAACATGGCAATGCCTGCAACATGGCAATGTCTGCAACATGGCAATGCCTACAACATGGCAATGCCTACAACATGGCAATGCCTACAACATGGCAATGACTGCCACATGGTATTGCCTGCAACATGGTAATGCCTGCAACATGGTAATGCCTGCAACATGGTAATGCCTGCAACATGGTAATGCATGCAACATGGTAATGCCTGCAACATGGCAATGTCTGCAACATGGCAATGCCTGCCACATGGTATTGCCTGCAACATTATAATGCCTGCAACATGGCAATGCCTGCAACATGGCAATGCCTGCAACATGGCAATGTCTGCAACATATCAATGCCTACAACATGGCAATGCCTACAACATGGCAATGCCTACAACATGGCAATGACTGCCACATGGTATTGCCTGCAACATGGTAATGCCTGCAACATGGTAATGCCTGCAACATGGTAATGCCCTCAACATGGTAATGCATGCAACATGGTAATGCCTGCAACATGGTAATGCCTGCAACATGGTAATGCCCTCAACATGGTAATGCATGCAACATGGTAATGCATGCAACATGGTAATGCCTGCTACGTGGTAATGCCTGCTACGTGGTAATGCCTGCAACATGGTAATGCCTGCAACATGGCAATGACTGCCACATGGTATTGCCTGCAACATGGTAATGCCTGCAACATGGTAATGCCTGCAACATGGTAATGCCTGCAACATGGTAATGCATGCAACATGGTAATGCCTGCAACATGGTAATGCATGCAACATGGTAATGCCTGCAACATGGCAATGTCTGCAACATGGCAATGCCTGCCACATGGTATTGCCTGCAACATTATAATGCCTGCAACATGGCAATGCCTGCAACATGGCAATGCCTGCAACATGGCAATGTCTGCAACATATCAATGCCTACAACATGGCAATGCCTACAACATGGCAATGCCTACAACATGGCAATGACTGCCACATGGTATTGCCTGCAACATGGTAATGCCTGCAACATGGTAATGCCTGCAACATGGTAATGCCCTCAACATGGTAATGCATGCAACATGGTAATGCCTGCAACATGGTAATGCCTGCAACATGGTAATGCCCTCAACATGGTAATGCATGCAACATGGTAATGCATGCAACATGGTAATGCCTGCTACGTGGTAATGCCTGCTACGTGGTAATGCCTGCAACATGGTAATGCCTGCAACATGGCAATGTCTGCAACATGGTAATGCCTGCAACATGGCAATGTCTGCAACATGGCAATGCCTACAACATGGCAATGACTGCCACATGGTGTTGCCTGCAACATGGTAATGCCTGCAACATGGTAATGCCTGCAACATGGTATTGCCTGCAACATGGTAATGCATGCAACATGGTAATGCCTGCAACATGGTAATGCCTGCAACATGGTAATGCATGCAACATGGTAATGCCCTTAACATGGTAATGCATGCAACATGGTAATGCCCTTAACATGGTAATGCATGCAACATGGTAATGCATGCAACATGGTAATGCCTGCAACATGGTAATGCCTGCATCATGGTAATGCCTGCAACATGGCAATGCCTGCCACATGGCAATGCCTGCAACATGGCAATGCCTGCAACATGGTAATGCCTGCAACATGGTAATGCATGAACATGGCAATGCATGCAACATGGTAATGCCTGCAACATGGTAATGCCTGCAACATGGTAATGCCTCCAACATGGTAATATGCAGTTGATTTAATCCCGCTGTGAAGCCGTGAATCTTCTTCCAAGATCAAATACTTGCCGAGTGATTCCTACGCTTAGACCCAGACCCAGTGCTCAGTCAATATCAAACCTGGGAGGCGGAAAAGTGTATTCGTTCATATGCTTTGCTTTTGCGGAGCTTTATTACTGAAGCTTCGTATTACACTGACTAACTCAGAAGAGAAAATTTCAATTTGAAGACAAAAATTGCAATTACTAACTACTTATGAGAACAAATTACAACTAAACGGACCTTTAGTAATCCTATTTATACCATTAATTAGGTAAATCCCAACCATTTTGGACTACAATATTCCAATCAGTCACCATTTAAGAATTCCAAAAACCAACATTATTTTTATAAAAAATTCACTATGTGAAATTATTGTGAAATTCACTAATTCAAGAATTAACTGTTTCGTACCACCACCATTCCATTTTCCTTTTTTATTTCTAGATTCCAACTATTTAGATCAATTTTTTCAACCATTCACTAATGGTGAATCACCAATAGTTGTAAAATATGGTTGTCAATTTAAAAAAATCACCATTTTGTACCACCATTCAAAAACTATTCGCCGTTTTGGAATCACAAAATTTCAATTCCAGAATTGATAGAAATAATAAAGCACTAGAACAGAACATATAACAGACAAACATTTGTGTATGTCATTTAATTTGTACAAATTACCAATTAAGCGCAATTCGAGACGCATTGTTCTGGGTAAAATATAAATCTTGTTTTATTTTTTAAAGAAGTTTTCTGATTGAAATGTCTAACGCTAGGGCCACATTTACTACATAAAATTCTCTGCCTATTTGCAATTGTCCCGTCATGAATAAAGAACGATTACTTGAAAATTATAGAATTAAAATGAGAACATGACGTAGCAATAACAGCGGTATTATAAATACCAAAACATCTCTTCCATTGTAAAGAAATATTTTATGTTGATGAAGAAATCTTTTCAACATCCAAATCTCTCAATATTATTCCCAAGTCAAAGATGATTTATTTTCCATTCTGTCGATCTGATATCCAGCTTCTCATTTCTTCACCATTCATCTCTGGGAGTTGTTAGGATGATTAATCTGCCCATTTACAAGCCCGATGTTGATTATGAGCCCCCCCCCCCCCCCCTCGCCCTGTGATGCAAACTGCATTGTTTGGGACTGCTGCGTCATCCAGACGCCCCGAGTTCGATCCTGGGTCGAGTTAATGACGAGAACTTCTACTCTGCGAAGTGCTTCGAACGGCAAGTTTTCAGTTGGGGTTTAAAAGTGTATTTACAATTAGGATCATCTTTATTGAGGCAGGTTTTTATTACGTACTAGCACATTGTACGCTGTGGTGAGGAATATGGGAAATCGATTAGAGGCGAACACCTCGATTTCAAGCTTCAGCTACTTGTTATTTACTTTTTATTATTTTTATGGTGTTTATGACTGCGAACTGTTCTGCAGCTAGGATAATGACGACGAATGAATGTGTATGATGATGATTGGAAGATGATGATGAAGATGACGTGTAAGGATGGAAGATGGGAAGGAGGTTCTGGCCTTTTATAGTAGTTTTGCCTCTTGACTGAGGGAAACCACGAAACTAACCTCAGTCAGGGAACACAGGAACACAAGTTCAAGTCCAGAGCGTACTGCCTGAGCCAAATTGCTCTATTTTATCATTTCATGCACGTTTAAATAATGGGATACATTAATTAATTACTTTGTCATAAAAGAGATTTTAATTAGAACTCCGGCTAAATCTAGATTGTTGGAATAGTTCCAAGAACTATGATATTTATGACTTTATTTATGACTTCGCACCTTCCAATGGTTATGAAGTTAATTGGATAAAGTGAAGAAGGAAGGTGGAAGGAGGTGAACCTTCCAAGCAATTGCCGTTCGACTGAGGAACCACACAATAAACCTCAGTCAGGAAGTCACTCGAGAGAATCGAAGCTGGCGTCTATAAATGAGAATACAAATATACAAGTTTGGCACCCATAAAGCTCATTCAAATTTAGCGCCTCTCCCCCCCCCCCCCCCCCCTACAAATCCAAAATAGCATAATCTAAATAACATCTATTTAGATTTTCACAAGTTATTTCGTCTTCTTCAAATAATATTAAAATTATTTTTGTTAACAGTTTCGATTGCTCTAATTAGATTAGGTATTTGATTTGCTTTTTGTGTTCTTTGGGTAATGTTCCAATATTTGAATGAAAGTGACATATTGCTTCCTGCTATTATGTGTGAATATTAATGTATATTATTAGTTGTAATTTATTTGGCGCCCTAGGCTACAACCTAGTCGTACATGTTCAAACAGAGGTTAATAATGTACATACCACTACTTCTTATTTTAAATATAAATTGTAAAAATCACATTGATTGAATGATTTCCACTCTGATATTAATTGCACACAAGTTGAACCTGAAGAAGCCAAGGCAACATTATTTTTATATTCTTCCTCTTCGCTGCTGGTATTCATTGGCGAGGAGGATTTTACATAAAACTTGCAGTAAAATGCAGTGAAGATAAATTGCTTTCAGACTCTTGATCAACAGGTTCAACTTGTGATCAATCAAGCAGTATTGATGGATGTTATGCAACTTAGTTGCATGTTTATTCTGCAAGAAATGTTGGAGAAATTACGTCATTTATCCTTGACATTAACTCAAAGTTAAGTTATCGGGAGGTGCACAATTTATATGATTTTTTTAAAAATTCTCTCTGGAGTGACTATTATTTATAAGAATCGGATGTGATTGGACATACTCAAAGAACTTACAAATGACGTACAGGCTGAATGAACACAATGAAAATAAAAGAATTCAAATTAGAATATTTTTGAAGCCATCTGTATATTTCCAGGAAAAGATGGAAGAAGTAGAACCATGGGTTACCTAATTTAAGTTTAATTAATATTAATCATTAAATAGTAGATTCATCGCTTTTTGCGATCTTCCAGTTGTCTTATTAGGTTATTATGAGATGAAATTTGACGTGGTTGAAAATGATACATTAGAAGTAAAACCATGAGATAAACTAAATTTAATTAGTTCATTTTAATTATAAATTAATTATTCACCGTCCTCGAATTGAGTACCTACTGCTCAAATAGTCACATAGTTTTACTTCTGGTGTTTCTATTTTTCAGCCACATCAAACATCATCTGTTACAATAATTCCTCCTTTTCAATTACATTTGCACTCAGTTGAAATTGCCTCTTCAAGAACCTCTCCGGCCGTGTAAGCGTCTACTCAGCTATAAATTGCTGGTGTGCGGGTGTACGTATGCGGCCAGCACATTTCCTCCCTACGAGTTATTTGCTCCTTCACTGCAATGTTCCTCCATATCTTCGATCAGCAATATTCGCCTCTTCGCTACACTCAAAATGCAGCACACACACACAAGCGAAACTATTTGACAACACGGTTATCTCTGACTTTATTAGATTTCAATCTGACAGTTTGACACTTTGAATTGTCTTGGCACACCTTTCAGCTGTTCGCATTTCTTTAATATTCTTATTGTAACTCTTTATGGTGATTCAAGACGTCGTTGTCTGAGCGCATGCGTAAGACTTGTCTGATTCTCTGAGTCAAGTTGTATTTCAACCTAGTTTGAACAAGGTATACGTAGTGAATAATCGATTATGTAAATATCTGAATAATGGTAACGCTTATCTTTTGAGCTAATGGAATGATGACCGAATCGATGTGGAGTAATGGGCTGTTGCTGTACACCTTACTGTCGTCGTGGGTTGTCTATTGTTTAGTCGAGACGAGGGGCATTATCTGATTCTTTCTTCATCTTGGTTTCAATCATCCCTCGACTTCTTTCTGTTACTACTGTGTGGCCTCTCTCCGACGGTTTATCAATATATCACTGTGCAATATTGTTAGGAACATAATATCTTATCGAGTTATACAATATATTATTACGTACTTATGGGAAGAACATGGTTGTGTGGAATCACGAACTTAATTAATAATCTCTTTTGACTGCTGAAAAACTGAAGTAGTAATTGGTATTGCATTATTAGACATTTGTAGGTAGTTCAGAAGATAATGCAACAATTAATAACTAGATTTGTATCCAATTTATTTGTGTACTAAAATACCTAAATTGATAAGCCTTCAACTCAACATCTGATTTGTTGAAAGGATTCTTTCTGTTATTTAGTAAAACTCCTCATTTTAACTTGAAAATGTTCGTAGATTCGTTCTTTCATTGAATCGCTTTAGCTTCAACATTGCTTCAGTCCATATCAACGATAAACCCATAGAAAATAGCATCGAAGAAAGACCTTCTCCACTATTAAGCATCTACTTTATTTCAACCATTGAACACAGAATAGCTGAGGCAATAACACTAATATCCAGGTGTCAAACTTATGTTCATTCTTTCGTCCTTTCTAAAATATTCCAACCCAACATCCACAAGTACTTTAAGTTTTCATCTTGCAATATCACTACCAATATCTCAGAGTCTCTTTATAAAGTCTAGCCATTAGAGTCGTCGGTATTAATATCTGTTCTTCGGCCCCACAACTTAGCACGCGAACTCGCGGGGCAGTAAGAGGTGGTCTTCTAGGAGATGTTTGTAGAGGATTACTCTACTTTTCAGCAAAGATATTGCCGAGTTTATGTCAAGAAACGAAAGTCTGATTGAAGGCCCATATCGTGCAGTGTAGCCGGTGATATTTGGAATGTTTGAATCGAGGTGCGGAGAAGGAGGAAATAAAATGGTTTTCACTCCAGCATGGCGCAGCTTTTGTATTACTTTAGTATGGTTATGATCGTAAAATATGTTATTATCGCGGAATGGATTTATTTTACGGATGCACCGAGAGGAGATAGAGATGTAATTCTCACATTTCCAGTCGTGTCGTATGTCCTCGGAATGATTTTTATGTCGGTGCATTTCAGTTTTGTCGATACATGCGGAGAACGTTCACAGGTGTACGCTTATTTTATATGTTTTATGACAAAGATTCTATTTCCCACTTTTTGAGCTTTCTGCACAAATAAAGCACAAATAAATTGAATTTCGTTCATTCGCGCTAATGTCATAAGCGCATGGAAATCTTAGGAATTAATTTATAGTGAATTATTTGCCAGTTCAGAAATGCACATAATCAGATTTCCCGGTGAAATATTTACTTAACAAACTAATTTAAAGTTTACTACGTCAATTTCAGGAGACGGCGAATTATTATTACATTACGTTTGTCAAATTATACGTTTTATCTCTCAACTCCTTTTCACACCTTATTAAATCGCCAAGTTCGTTCTTGTGCACATGTTAATAATTTATTAAGTAGAGCAAGTAACTATTCGTAAAGTAATTGCTTACTATAGTGCATTTTGAAAACGTATAATTTCAATAAATTTGCAATATTATACATATTACTTTTAAACTAGGTTTCATTCTGGCCAAAGAATATTCATATTATGCACCTTATTTACCTAGCTATAATAACACTGGGCATGCAAAATACTGTATGAAGTTGCTTATCGCTATAATTTTTTTCGTTCGAAAAAATCCAAGAAAATCAACAATTTAATTGAGCGAGCGAAGCGAGCGTCTCCTTTTTTGTTTTTTTTTGTTTTTTTTTTTGATTTTTTGGCTGCTACCTGGAGCAATGGAAGTCGCACCGTTTCACCGATCGATCTGAAATTTTGCACACATGTAGAGACAACCTTTTCTGTTTGCTGACCCAAAATCCATAGATTGGTTGAAATTTAAATAAACATCTCCTGATAGGCTGAAAAATTAAAATAGACTTCGACAAATGTGATCGACCTTATATTTTGCATGGTCATTAACACCAACATTGTCTCTTATTTTACACATTTTCAGCCAAATCCTCCCATTGGTTAAAATTAAAAAAAAAATCATGTGCTTTTTGAAATTTAAACCAGAACCGTTTGACCGATCAACTTGAAAATTTGCATGGTCATCGGGTCAAACATTATCTGTATTTTTGACAATTTTCAGACTAAACTGTGTTTCAATTCAAAAGTTTTTGACAGTTTGCGGATATTATGCGTGTTGGCTGTCATATTTCACGAATTTCATATTTCACGGCATCTTCGAATCTTCACTTCAAGGTTGTTGGAGTAGAAATTTTCAAACGTATATTATGAAACTGATATGACCGTTTAAAAAAAATTTTAACGAAATCCTGTGATTTTTGGAAATTAACAAGGGATCGTTTAATCATAAAGGTTCAATCGATCAACTTAAAACTTTGCGTGGTTATTGGGACCAATATTTTAGGAATTGTTGGATATTTTCATACAAGTCTGTGACGAAATTCAAGAATTATTGGCTTTTAAGGACATTTTCGATAAACAGAATTTCGATTCGAGGTGTTGCGCGTTATCCGTGCTCGCTCATCAACGCGTTACTCAGAGCGTTTTCCTAGTAGTCCCAATAACCATGCAAAGTTTTAAGTTGATCGATTGAACCTTTATGATTGACTGTTCCTTGTTAATATCCAAAAATCACAGGATCTCTTTAAATAAAATAATAAATATACGTGGGAACACTCATTGAGCGAGCGAAGCGAGCGTCTCCTTTCGACTCTTTTGACACGGACCTCTGTTTTTTTTTTTTTTTTTTTTTTATTTTATTTTTTTTTTTTTTTTTGGCTGCTACCTGGAGCAATGGTAGTCGCACCGTTTCACAGATCGATCTGAAATTTTGCGCACATGTAGAGACAACCTTTTCTGTTTGCTGACCCTAATTTTTTTTGAATACCATTGATTGGTTAAAATTTAAATAAATATCTCCTGAGAGGTTGAAAAATGAAAATGGTCTTCGATACATTTGACCTAACTCATATTTTGCATGGTCACTAAGACCAACATTGTCTGTTATTTTACAAATTTTCAGCCAAATTCTCCCATTGGTTAAAATTTAAAAAAATATGTCATGTGCTTTTTTAAATTTAAACCAGAACCGTTTGACCGATCAACTTAAAACTATGCATGGTCATTGGGTCCAACATTATCTGTATTTTTGACAATTTTCATACTAATCTGTGTTTACATTCAAAAGTTATTGACAGTTTACGGACATTTTGCGTGTTGGCTCTAATATTTCTCGAATTTCACATTTCACGGCATTTCGAATCTTCAGTTCAAGGTTGTTAGAGCAGAAACTTTCAAATGTATATGAAACTGATATGACCGTTTAATTAACAGATCGATCTCAAATTGTCTTCTGTTCACACATATATATCATATGAGTGGTCACAGGTATATTTTTTGAACGAGATCCTATGATTTTTTGGAAATTAACAAGGAATCGTACAATCATAAAGGTTCAATCGATCAACTTAAAAATTTGCATGGTTATTCGGACCAATATTTTAGGAATTGTTGAAGATTTTAAGGACATTTTCGATATACAGAATTTCGGTTCGAGGTGTTGCGCGTATCCGTGCTCGCTCATCAACGCGTTACTCAGAGCGTTTTCCTAGTATTCTTCATTGTTTCTTATTTTTACGATCCTCCTCATATACCTGAAACGTTTTGTTTGTTTAAACGTTTTTTAATTCACTTCATACTTTCCTCAAAGTCGTATAATATAATGAACTAACAGTTTTATGTGTTGAAACGTTAACAGTTGGCCCACCCCATTTCTTATCGTCAATTTGGGGGAGAGAAGTGATAGTAACTTTGTTCACGGCTCGTGATGCCAACCGTACCCGCCCAATATCTCTCAGACGTGCCTGTGGATCTCACACTGTAATTTAATTGCTCGTTTAATTTATGTTGGTAGTTGTAAAGGTGGCGTACACACGTTTCTTCAACAAACTCAGGTTTTATTAGACTGCATATTGATGTTTTCAACAGAGCTCACTGCATTTTTTCAATTTAATACCGCTGTAAATAAATTCGTGCTTTTGAAATTAAATGAAAGAGATTCTAAATGACAAGACTTGACATGTTAAACGAGACTTAACTTGTTTTTAATTGCATTTTAATTCCGATGAAGTATTTATATAAGTACTTACATTTATGGGGGTTTTCTTCCATCATTTGCAGCACGAATACCGGGATAAAACGAATGCTCATTTGGAATGAAATTAAATCCAAAGTAATTAAAACCTTTTTGATGAAAACAAAACGATCGTGTTCATTGGAATAAAGGATGAATACAACCATAATAATAAAGTCTGTGAAGTTTTCTGGCTTTAGTCTCGAATGGCTGGAAGTTATAATGCTAATTATATTAATTAGGCAAATGCTACAGTTTCTACACGATGCAAAAGTATCATCTTCAATAAATTTGAATTTCTCATATTTTATAGTGCATTACTTTAAGCTGACAATAATATTTATATAAATATATTTGTATAACATTTTATTTTTAAGTGTCACTTACTGTTGAACATTATATGTTTTAGAAAGAAAGGGATGATGTACAGAAATTACTCTAAAAATATATATTATAACAATGTTAATTATGGAGATGTTTATAAAGAGATTCACACAAATGATATTTGAAAATCAATGTTGGTTCAGTAATATCATAAAGTGGTAATGTGTTACAAGTTACAATTTTGATTTTCACATGTTGAAAAAGTGTGTCTTATTATACGTTTGTGTCGGTAAACTTATGTTTAGGAATTGGTTCAAGATCTCAATAATAATTACCATATCTGAAGAAAATCAATTTGTAATTATCGCTAGTTTCGCTTCTGAGGACTTAAAATGTATATTTTACGTACCTTGCCATGAAATAACACACCGCACTACAATTAGTCATGTAGAGAATAGTTTCTCTCCATGATGCTACAACCCATGTCGTAAAGCTGCACTTTATTGTACATCGACAGGTAGAATGTAAACAACATGTGCTCCGACATCCACTGTTCAATACCATAAAACATAAACCACAGTCAACACTCCGCCTGAGATATGTATACACACTATGTCATGTTGCCCGGGTTGGTATAGTGGGTATAGCCTGCAACGCTTCTATTATGTGCCAGTATAGCAATAGCAATAGTATAGCAAGTATTGAAACTTGAAAATTGGAAACTTAAGCCGCGTTTACAACAAAATTAACGTTCGAAAATTAAGAAAATTAACGCAATTTCAATTTTCAAGCCCATGTAAACTTATGGATTCGTTCACAACGAAATTTGGTAAATTAACGTACGCCAATTTCACCTCAAAGTAGACCTACTTCCTACTTTCAAGTCGAACGTTAAGTGGCGCATGCGCACAGTCACCCTCTCACTTCATCTCCACCTCGACTCCAGCTGGCGGCGCCATCTTGTTTTCAGTGTGATGCATTTACTATTTCGTAATGAATGACTCCAAATTAATTACAGAGACTCAGTTTCGAGAGTATTTTGTAAGAAAAGTGTATATTAGTGTACAAAGACAAGTTGTAGGTTATCAGATGTGTGTGAGGAGGTTGTGATATTATAATGTTATGTTAAATCCGATCGCGCTCTCAACAACATAACCTTACTTTACGATTTGTTACGTTTCGAAAGTGGTTGTGAACGAGATGAAATTGCGTTAATTTTGCAACGTTAATTTTAGAACGTTAATTTTGTTGTAAACGCGGCTTTAGTCTTCACTTTTTTCTATGGATGATTTGAACTTTAAAAACTCGCATTATACACTTTTTGAAACGACATGTTTTATGAATGTTCAAAACTGTAAAAAGTTTAAAAAAACATTAAATTTTTGAAAAATTTTGAAAAATAAAAATACCAAATCATATTTCAATTGACGTCGAGAACTCACTTTACCCGAGAAGTTCGGAACAAAACCGGACATCCACGAACCCTCTAACCATCCTCCTATAATAACGTTCTACTTTACCCCAGTACTTTACCTTGGTATCATGTGAAGTGTGAATAATAGTTTTTCTCGTGACAAATCATCTATTCCCCACACCTGCATGAGGCGATATGAATCTATGCGATGATATGTTTTCCTAGGGAACAATAGCCGGTGGGTGGTTCGCTTTATGCATGAAGACTACCTACTCGTGGTTGAACAGAATGTTACTCGATTCAATATAACTGACTCGTCATTTAGCTCGATGACGTCAGGAGTTCTCAGGGATTTATTGTCAAGTATCATCATGCACTCTAATGAACCTATCAAATATGAGAATGTAGGTTTGTGTGTGTTGTGTACGCACATCCCTTCATATTTTATCCATAGTATATTGCACAATTATCAAACGTACAATTAAATACAAGTAGTAATACTGAAAATAAAAATGTACTAAATGCTAAATGTGCATGTTTTGTTTGCAATCAGTTTGTACTAAAAAGAGTAGGTACTCGAGAGATGGTGTCAGAAAATGTTATCAATTTAATTTCAATATTATTTACGTGTTTATTAAGATTTCGTCTTCTTTATTATTTTATTTATAACAATATTGAAGACCGTTTCGAGTCAAATGTTTTTTTTTTTAAATTTGACTCTTATGACATTAATTTCACTCATTTCACTCATTTCACTAATTTCACTAATGTAATCTAAGCGGTCTCGTGAATTACTATGTCGTTTTTGAACAGGTTTCTGTGTTATTTTTTAAATTTAAACTGGAGCCGTTTGACCGAACAACTTCAAATTTAGCACGGTCGTTGGGACCAACATTTTAGGTGTTTTCGTAAATTTGCTGACTAATCCGGATGTAATTTCAAATGTTATTGACATTTTATACGTGTTTGGAAATATTTATCAAATTTCTTGAAGGAAATGCCAGATATTTTATGACTGCTTCTCTGACTCATTTCGTTTCGGTTCTTTCCAAGGTCTTGATGAATTCGCATGCAATACGAAGGCTCGCTCAACAACGCGTTACACAGAGCGTTTTCTAGTGTTAATATTCGGAGGACGAATTGTCCATGATTTTTATAGCGTCAGGAAACTCGTTTTAGTACCTACTTTGTTGAATTTTTTAGATGCACAGACATTGATAGTAAAATTTGTCCTGAAGTTAAGATTAAAATATTTTAATAGATTCTGTAGACAGTAATGATATAAAATAAAATATGTATACATGGATGCAATATCCCAATCAACATGAAAACAATAATTTCATATCCTTAAATTTGAAAATTGAATGTTAGAAAATACTAGTTACAAATACAAAAAATCGATTTTTTATAAGGTATACTGTTCGAAACGGCAACTCAGAATCTAAATTCAGAAAGAATGCATTTTACAGACGAACTTGGGTACAATATTGTGCAAGTCATGTAACACTATACCCAGCTACTTCACAACAATGGCTGTAAAATATGACTTCAATGCATTTACAATGAAACCAACACGGATAGTTCACCAATGTTAGACACAATGGTGTGAAAGTAATGAATAAACCAGTCAGTATAGAGTGATCATCATTTCGTCTGAGTCTCTTCTCCCATGTCCTACAGATTCTTCTCGCAATTGTGTCGTTTCAATCTGAGAAAACTAAAAATTTAATATTTTGCAAATTCTTTAAATGATTATTTTGCATTTAGTGCTCTTAATTTCCATCTCTGGTTTGTACACTTTCTATGACATCTGTTTGAGCTTTGCGTTTTCTTACGATTTTCTCTTTGAAAAATTATGTAGTATGTTTAACATTATTGTAAATAAGATAATATATTTATGTGGCTGTGAGAGTGTCATCGAGTTTTTGACACAATTTTTATCAATTCAGCTTGCACGGACTTATTGTTGTACATCAGCAAATGCATGTAAAAGAATCAATTTTCTCCGAGAGCTTACATTAGGATGGCACGTTAGACAGGTCATGACAGACTGCGATTTCTCGTATATGTTTTATTAAAAGATTATTTAGATTTGAGAGTACTTTTCACATATTAATAAACTATTTTCTAAATAAAATATCATGTAAAACATTATTCATAAATATGTTTTAATTCACATAAAATGAAGCATGTTCACATAATATGACTTCTTCTACTTCCTGTTTAATTAAACCATCTAGTTTAGTGTATCTGCAATGTGTTGATTTCCCTGCTGTTCAGGTTCAGTGTCTGAACACAAAGCCCACATAGTCCAGACTGGAATTACACTCCAGAATGCCTGGATTGTGAATCCGTGTTAGTTTCTATCGATAGTGGATGTAGGTATTTAGCAGAGCTAAATAGTTGGCCGCAACTGAATGCGATCCCCGGAATCTGTGTCGCAGATGTCAATTTGTCTAGACAAAACAAAATCAGTGGGAATTCATACAATGAAATTAATTAACTATTATTATCGGAAAACAATACTTACTTGTTGACTCTGTTACAGTAAAAGCGCTTGTGAAGTTCGTTATTTGAATACGATTCATATGCATTTGATATGTACAAAAGCTATGTTGCTATAAAAAGATGATATGCATTTATGAAATTAAGTAGAACATATGAATTGGATTATTGTAAAAACTGCAATGTTTTAATTAAAATTGTGTAATATTTGACCTTCAGAGTGCAAACTAAGGTGTAAAATAAATAAAATAAATAATAAAGATATCATGATTACCCACCATTGTTTTGCACATCACAAAACTAGCCCAAAGAATTAATCATCGTTTTTCCTTTCCCATGGCATGTTCAATAGTTTTAGTGTTTTTATTAATTCTGATGAACGAAGAGGATCCATGCACTATATACGTGTTATTCAATTAATTAAATAGTCATACTTTATTTTGAAACAGCTCCTATGTGTTACATAGATAATTAAACATAATGTTTTTACGTTTTGTCGGTGCGCCATGAGTGGATACGTTATATTAACAGCAAATCAATCCCCCTTTATCAACAAAGCGACCGAAATTAATTATGCTTTTTGGAATACACGAAGCAATAATTAAAACGAATAACGAAGCCGCAATACATAACACATACTAAAATCAATCAAATTTCCCCTACGCCAATACTATCCAATTCCCACAGTGATTTCATTCCAACTTCAATTCCCATCCTCCAATTTCAACACATTTTCATACACATCACCAAATAACTCATGATAATTGGTAACAATTATACCGTACATTCATATTCAAGCCTCGGGTGCGATATTCAACATGATGTTGAGTAAACTGGTGCATTGTTGCACTGTTTAAATGACGCTGGGAGACGCGGCAATGTGATGGGAGATTAATGATACAAATAAAACTGTATCTGCAGAGATGTGGCACATCATTAATGCATAACGATATGCGCTACCCCCGGGGTGCAAATGCATCGTGTGCAACGCCCTAGGGGTGGTTGCACTTGCATCTACAGTCGAGTCGCTCGCTGGAGGTAAATTATTCACGAATGTTCGTAATCATGGTTTACAGTGATCTTTATTAACTATGTTACGATTATTTATGACTTGTAATGAAAATGTTAAGTATTAAAGACTTCAGTTTTCGATATTACTGCATCCCAAGTTGTTTTCCTTGCGAAAGTTAATCAAGAATGTGAGGTCCTAGATTTTCATACCTACTTTTCGGCTCTCATCTAGGTAAGTAATTAATTTGCCTCGGTTTTTCGAATTCAATGAGCTTTGGTAATAAACGAATTATAGTCTTTTCGTTATGGTTATTTTTATAAATGTATTTTTTTAAACAAAGCCCTCTGGCGGAGAGCTTTTGTAGCGAATAAACTCACTCCAAAGTTCGAGTTTAATGGGTTTATTTATATTTTGTATCTCTAATATCGCTACTCTAATTAATTTTGAGATGTACTTTATAAATAAGTATAATCAGATAATAAAAAATACTAAATATTATAACAACATATAAAAATGTGAATTTCTAAATTATAATCAAAATTTAATAGTTTTTTTTTACAACTAACTTGTAGCCCATTTGGTAAGCTGGATAAGCTTGGATAAGCATTTAGCTTACTTTAAAATATTTCTGATTCATTCTATCGACCATATCATCTAGTGGAGCGGTCGCTCCACCCAGCCAAGTCGTACCGTACACTCACACTCACTCAACATACCGTAAATGCCTAATAAACTGAGGAGCAGACCAACCACTTTTACTGTAAGCAACAACATGGCATTTTCGGCCTACTGGATCATAAAATTGGAAAATCTCACATTGTTGTGAAATATCTTAATTTCGAGCTATGGCCCACCCCACTCCATATACTAAATTTGGGAACAATAGGTTATGCCATTTGCGTGCTAGAGGGCCGTGAAAACAGTGAAATTACACCCCTTTTAAAACCTATCTGATGATGATATCAGGAAACACCGCTATCACCGCCACAGCCTAAACGGCCTAGCCGATCGATCTGAAATTTTTACCACATGTGCACTTTTGGCGTCTGAGGTGCCTTTTTATAAAACCATCCGGTAGTCGCCATTTTGAAACCGGAAGTGACGTCATATCTCGAAAACGGCTCAACCGATCGGAATGAAACTAGCGCCAAATGATTCAGACGGTCGTCTATATGGAATATCAATAGTTAAAGTAGAGATGTTCTATTACCAAAACCGGAAATGACGTCATGAAAATGAAGAACTAGATTTTAATGACCTCTTACTACAATAACCACATATTCAGAAGGCTTATAATGATACATAACATTTATAAGAAATAAATTCTAGGTGGCAGTTATTTCAGTCGCCATTTTGAAAACCGGAAGTGATACCATATCTCGAAAACGGCTGGACTGATTGGAACGAAGCTTTCGCAATTCTTCATGGAATATCACTTTAAGCTTAGGTATATTGAGCACCAAACACAATTTTTCGTATTAACCAATTCGGAAATGGCGTATTTTTTAAAAGTATTTAGTCATTGTTGCTCCGATGTGTGTTACAAGTTGTGTAAATCAACTAAAAAAATAAGTGATATCCCCATAAAAAAACACTCCGTGTAAAAATACCAGCCAAGTCTCTTCAACTATAAAAAAATAGTAGAAATCTAAAAATTCAGCACTGAAAAGTAGTGATATCAAAAAATGAGCCAAGTCAAAAATTAATTTTAAAAACCAAAATATACTTGGCGCATCGTTTTTAAGGGCATTATAGGTATATTATATATATTTAGGTACATTTGATTTTTGGCATATGCTTCAATACTATTTATATACACGATGCGCCAAGTATATTTTGGTTTTTAAAATTAAGTTTTGACTTGGCTCATTTTTTGATATCACTACTTTTCAGTGCTGAATTTTTAGATTTCTTCTATTTTTTTTATAGTTGAAGAGACTTGGCTGGTATTTTTACACGGAGTGTTTTTTTATGGGGTATTAATTATTCATCGTACATCTAGAAAACATATGCATGCATGATAGGTTCCAATCAAGGCGAAAAAAGGCTGCGCCAGAAAATAATGAGAGACAATTCTAAACTCTCGTACGCTGTTTGATGTTTTTATTGATTCCATCCATATAGTTATCATGATTCTACAAACTTGGATTTATCTCACAAATGAGCCTAGCGATAATATTATTAACCGTTTCCTATATTTGTTACTTTTTAAATAATGTATAACTTCGACCTGAAATGTTGGCACTGTGCACCAAGCGACTGAACCTGCAGCAAATCCTCCGCAATAAAAGTAGTCCCGCGGATTTATCTCAAAACCTACTCCATGATATTGAATCCTTTCAACAAATAAACGCCTCTTGTTTCTAAACGAGCGTAGGTAATATATTATCAGTAATAAAACTTGATGAATAGTACACTTTGAATAAACCTATAACAATTTTATATAAGTGAATAAAACCATTAAATAGGACGGTTTTGTTACTTACTTTTCCAGCATAGTCACAGGCTGTAAAAGTAACTGGAACCGGGATCTTGTGAGTTATAAATTTCCGAGTGTTTATTGTAGACTGAGCCTTAATGTACTAACTAGCTGGTATTCTATGAAAATGCGTGAGCGAGCAGTCTCAGCATTTATTTAGATTACGAGCTGCTGAAATCTTTGAAATAATCCAACATTGTTTAAAATAAATCTAACTTCGAAAAAAAAATCTTGAAAACTTAAAAAATAATAAATTTAAAAAAATTGAACTTTCAAAGCTTTGCTTTAAATTATATGTGTGCAAATGTTCCTTTATTTAATAATACCGAATTTATTTTTGGGTTTGTTTACGAATTACACAATACAAAAAACAATTTGAAAATTACAATCTGTAGCACATTTTTAAAGCCTGATCACTTCATATTTCCTGCGTTTCCCTCTCTTCCAAATATCTCTCCACTTCTCTTTATCTTCCCTACATTTCATATGATAACTATTTTTTGAAGATTACATAGGATAATACTTACCAAAAATACAGAATCTTTGACATTTGTTTCGCTCTCGTGCATGGATTTTCAAAACATTGCGATAACAATGTCTTACTTCCATAGAAGGAAATACATATGGAATATTTGTATAACTTCACACTAGATTTTGTAACATGTTACTAACACAATAATGCATTGCAAAGAGAGCATCTAGATTGAAAAGGTATAACATGTTTTACCTCAAGGGCAAGCTGTCAAAAGAATCTGTTGTAACTGCTCTCTTTGATCGGCCAATTATTGACTTGGTTCCCCTCTCAGATGTTTCCCCTCAGCCAATCAATCTATATAATTTCCCAATGATTACATCGAGCTTTACTTGGATTAGGGACTTAGCTGAAATCCCTCGTCATATACTCGCTGCGGTGTGAAAATATCGACACCAGCAGATTTACAGCTTTCTTCACGTAGCATTCATTATAAACATCTTGAAGGTGAGGGGATGGCTGACTTTTCATGCCCAGGTTTTAGGGCTCCGTCATAGGAATGAGTTGTAAAAAAATGCGTCTTATACCGCATGATACAATTATATTATTCTTGATTGCTGTTCAACTTTCACCCCATAGATAACATAGGGAGACATGAAATCGTACCTGAATATTGGACTTAAAATGCTCAAGAAGAATGACAAAATATTTAAAAGAGTGTAATTTCGAAAGGTTAAAATAAGAGAGAATAGAGTAAAATGTGATGTACAGTAACTATGCAACATTGCACTGCGAGTATGAGCTGATTCGGAGGGGTAAAACTTAAAAGTGAAACGTCTATCAAGAATATGTATTTGTAAGGGACAATAGTGTTATGCTAGTTTTATGTGGTTGTTTCATTAAAATCGGTGTAAACTATAAATATTTCTAAGCACCATGGCCGTAATCCTAAAGAAAACGCTCACACAATTTATTACTGTTGTGCTCATTTGGTAAAATCAAGACAATTTTACTGGTTATTATTTCATAACTTATTGAAATAAACTTATTGCTAAGATACTTGTGGGGATGCCTGTTAAAGGAGAACTTTCAATCTGGGTGTAATGCGTAAGAGCACGGAAATTTATTTTTAAATTACCTTTACGTTACGTCACTTCACCTAATATTTAATTTCCCCAAAAATACTTAGGAGTTTCATGCTTATACCTCTTAAAGGAGAACTTCCATTTAGAAATCTGAGTATAGATTCTTACGAATTGTGAAGGAAGTTGAGTAGTTTCCAAAGTTTCTACGATAATTGAGTTTTTCTTAAGGATGGCATTGAATAGTCCCCCTCATTGTCAAGAACAAGAAACTTGCCTCGAAAACACTTCCAGAGTGGAATTAGTTTCTTTATGCAACTCACTCCTTTGATGCCACAAAATGTCTCACAATTTCATTTCACCACATAACTAAGAATCCGACTCATCATCTATTCTACAATCATATTTCCAGAAAGATATTCGCATGGAAATCAGATTCTGATTAAAATTTGTTCTAATTATAATAAAGCCTCAACTTCTAGATCTTTTGAAGAGCTGAGTCTCATCTTGGAAGACTTGATATTATATTGTGTAAGCCCCTTGGGCTTGTACGTCATCACTCTCAATGCAATAGATATAATAGGATTGCCGTGACAATAAGAGCAAGTGAGAGGGGGATGAGATCTGCCGCCATCTTCTTTCACCACAGCCTCAACTCTGGAGCACGAGGTTATTATTCAAATTATTCGTACCGGGAACTAAATCAAGATGTGATGAGGTCTTTTGATTGACTCCGCAACGCCTTGGCCCCAGGATTGATTCCTGATATCATCCCGGATCAGCGGAGGGGGAGGGGGAATAGGGGGGGGGGATATCATGTTGCAAGCCGCAGGAAAAGCTGGAATGATTGAAAATATGGGGTTCTGAGCTGAAAGGGACACATGACACTTGCGTTGTGTATGGTTAGAAGCAAATGGGGAAGGGCTGATCTAATATCTGTATATTTGCTTTTTTTCCATACAGCAGGTCAAAAATTGCATATAAATTTAGGCAAAAACAATTTTACGTGAGCTGCCACACTCGAAAGTAATTCAACATTTAATATCTTCATCCTCATCTTTTTCCTCTTCCCTTTTCCCAGAAATGCACTCATTTTCTCATCATCGTCCCACCATCGCCACATTTGAATAAAATCCTTAAATATCTATAGACTTTTAAGTGTCATAATATATTATGACACTTAGATGGCACTAGTCTTATTCCGAGCATACGTACACGGTACACCCAACAAATCATAAAACGGTATTTGAACGAAACGGATTGGCTGCTCGTCAGGTTCCATGATAATAAATCCTTGTTTTTATCAATGAAATCAGAGCTCACATACTAGCTAGAGGTAGATGACGTGTTATAGTGTAGACTAAATAGGATGATGTCATCACATTTTTTTCAGATATTCCATTTCTTTCAAATACTGTTTATCATTTGTTGAGTGTACCTACATCTGACCATATTTCGATGGTTTGGTTTTGGTGAAATGTTGTGTATGTATATTATTAAGATGCATACAACATGAATGTATAGAGAGGCTGTGCATACATCCAACCATGATCCAACTATCAAGTGTTTCGTTCTTTCTTTCATGAGCTGTAACTGAAGTGGGATTCGGATGCACTGGAACCTCATTATAAATATGTTTATAAATTGGGCTTCTCAGCATTGCACAACCATCTTGATATTTCGTATTCTTCAAACAAGAGATTCGTCGACAATTATATTTTGGAGTAGTAAATTTATATTTTACTATAACGTACTCGCCAATTGGTATGTCTCGCTTAATGACGCGTTGGAGGGCTGGAAATATGCAGTCCTTTTAGTAGAGAACCTTCTCATCTACCTCTCGATTCCAAGAGTAGAAATTCAAATAGTTTCTGCCTTGATTATTCGTTCTTTCCCTGACTCATATTACAAGTATCACGTTTTATTTTCTAATGACGAGGATGTTGGTTGCATCAATCCAGACGGTATCACTGACATTTACTATGCAGGTATATGCAGAGCTCTGACATATTATATCCCTTCGCGCATAATATGCAAACCAGTATCAGAATCATTACAACGCTCATGTTGGACGCTTATAATATATCAAACATTAATAGGAATCAAAGAATAAGGATTAACTCAAAGCTGAATATCTAATACTATAATTTCCTTTATCCCTTGCAGCGTTTTATTTCAAAGCTAATTGTAGATACCCACAGAAATAATATTATGTATTTGCACTCGGATGCTGGAGCGCTGGAAACCGACGGACGATATTTGCATAATTGAAATAATCACTTTGAGCGTAGAAATATCCGACAAGATCGAGCTTAATCCATTAGACTCAAACGAGATTTCTTAATTAAAGTGCAGGCAGTTTAAAACCTTATACAATTTCATCAAAGTATATCCACGAAGATTTAGTTATGATAATAAAATCGTTTCAGAGTCGAGTTGGCAAAGCGAGCTGCGTCAATCATTTGAAAACAACCCGCTCGTTTGAAGTCCAACACAGATGGAACACTTTGTGGTCTTTTTCCCGCCGATATTTAGCATGATGCCCGCATCGCCCGCATGGCATGCCGGGTAGAGCGCGGCGCGGGGGGGGGGGGGGGGGGGGGGGTTGTTTGGTGTTGATGAGCGAATTGAAGGGAAAAAGGAAAATCCTTCCCTCACTTCGACGATTATGCTGGCTTTTGAAAAGTTCGTGTGATCATTTTCATTGGAAGGTTTTACATCCTATTATATAGCCGGTTTAATCTAGAACATTTTCAGTTTGTCGGACGTAATCTGATTTAACATAAAGTGCGTTATGGCCCAGTTTGGTGTTTGCTTTTATGAACTATTGTTTTCGAATGAACCGGGATGTAGAGGCGAGATAAACCCATGGGTTAAGCGTATGAAATATCGACCGTTTTGGAGCAATCACTTCACGGGACGACTTCTTTCCCTAAAATCTCTCTCTTTTTTGGGTCCAGCTTCCCAAGTTCGCCCATCCTTGAAGATTAATCCTCGCGTTCTGAATATATATCTCGTTTGGTTGGTTGACATCCCCACCCCTAGTAGCTCCATTCACCCGCGTCTTTCTATCCACTGCAATTCAGAAAACGTTCTCAAAAGTCCTGTTAATTAAAATACGAAGATATCCCATCTACAATTCACTTATTTTAAATTGAGTGTCACCCATACATTTCCTCTCCCCTTCTACATCTTCTTCGACCGCGTCTATTTATCTTAGCTCCTCATCAAAGAAACCACAGCCTCTACACCAGCTCCTGTCTAATTAAACGGTTTACGGCCGGGGAAGTTTAATTCTTCAGGTAAACGAACGACATTACAACTGGTGGCAGATGCAGGCCACATTAAATGACGTCTTAAAATGAGAGGTTAGACAGTAAAGAAGACACCTTTCATAGTTACTAGCTTTCATTTCATGTCCAATCATAAATATTTTATGTAACAAAAACTAAAACGGAGACATCTGTATTTCGCTGTCATAATCAATTAGTAATATAAAACGGAGACTTAATAAAAATTCAACTTTTTAATGCTACAATGTTTTATGATAGATATTACCTTTTATAACACACAAAAAACATCTCGGAATACTGCAATTCATTCTTAGTTTTATAGCCATGTAAAATGTGCACAGAGAGACGCTAAATGTGGTACATCTCCTTATTTGGTTTGTTGAACCTAAATGAGATACTATTAGCAAGAGTTTTCTATTGAAGTTAAGCTGCCGGTTTCTATCGCATGTTCCCTAACGATAAGAGCTTATTTTATTATCCAGTCTTTTATTGTCCTACTAGATGGCAACGATATGACGTCAGTTAATTAAAGACGATGTATCCAAGTAGATGTCTCAACCGTTTAGGGACATTCTACTAATTAATTGAAGACGACGTAGAATTGTCAGTCTACTCTCGCTATTTATCCGGTACACTTGGAGGAAAATGAAGATGTGCTAGCTACTGAATTACATAGCCATTATTTACGTTGGAATACTGCTGAAGTGTGATACTGGTGACTATTATAAAGTGGTAATTTACTTTATTAGTACCGTTTTATGAAGGTTATAAATTATAATTTGTTGAGTCACAAAGAGAATGTGTTGGATGCTTGAAGAAAGCAGCCTACGCAATCGTCTTTTACTGACAGCATTATTCATTAGTGTTCTCAGTTTTAGAGGTAGAAATTGTATAATTTTATTCGTATTCTACGCAGACAATTCGTGTTTGAAACATCGAGAAGAAAAAACTTCACAAATTGATATTTGTACCTACCCGAAAGCGGTCGCTTTGCCAATGTATACCAAAGTGTCACTTATCATTAGTTAAAGCATTTCAACGAAGTTTCATCAAATAACTTGACAATCTTCTGATCTCTTCGGAGCAACATGGCTCGGACTCGGAGGTCCGGGTTCGATTCCCGCAGCAGTCTTTTATGACTGACATATTCGTGACTTCTCGTGAGAGGCCCTTAATGGGAAGGTTCACTGCTGGGTGTACCCACCGTCTATGTTTACATATTCTTCATCTTCATCTCTTCATCATCATCTTCATAATCATTCATTCGTCACCATTAGCAAAGTTGTAGGACAGTGCTTTGCGACGTTAAACTTCAAAAAATAAATATTACCTATACCTGGATTTCTTTGATGTATTTTTTAATTTCACAGCTAATTCGAGAAAGAAGATTTCAGAAGGCTAACATTCAGAAACTACAGAAAGTACTCTTCAAAACTTTGTTTTAGAATCCCTACTTCATAAATAAATATATCGTAAAATTTAAATCAACCAATATAACATCATAGTTACAAATGTCTACACAGATAAACTGATGTAAACTGCAGTCCGCATCATCTGCAGCCTCCTCGTTTATCGATCAACGCATCTTCGATTATCGATAAGACTAAACAATTGACAGCTGCGGAGACGACTTGGCTACATTCCTCGGAGGCAACAAGACTAAAACAAGCGCCGAAGACAAAGTTGGACGTCGCATCGAAACGCAACACATTTTATACCTTCGCATTCCAAACAGAGATGGTTATTCGTCTTTCTTATCTGGAATCTTTGTTGTTCAAAACACGGGACTGTTTTCTTCATTTTATATCAATTCAACACCACACCAGTGTCGTTAAATAGCAAAAGCTGTTTAGCATTTTGATTTGCACTTCCGTTTGATGAAGATTGGACTCATTCAGCATGTGATTAGAATATTTATTTATTTACACTTTAAAAATAATTTGTTTGCTTTGTGCATTTTGTTTTGTATAAACTACAGTTTTGATCTGTGTCCTACAAAACTACAACCACCTACAACCATCAAACTTATAATCGGAGAAGCGAAGAAAAATACCAAATAATGAGTTAATGACATTTCGAGTAAATTATTTCTAATCATTTTACGACAAAATATTTAGCACAGTATTCTAGTGGTATTGTTGATTAAAATCATACTGAAAACCCTCTTGTTTATTATTCTTTTTAAACATTAATAATATTTTACCTAATATAAAATTGGGAACATGGACAACAATATACGGGGTAAGATATGTCCAAAATCGAGGCAATTTGTTCATTTCAAGCAAACATTAATTTGTGATCATTTGACTAACAATTTAAATTATCCATGCAAGTATAATCTGAACTTTTCCACTCCAAAGAAAATTGCACCATGCCAACTTTTAAAGTGGAATCGATCTTCTCACAGAACAAGTATTTGTGGCACGTTTACAGTAATTTAATAGCCATCCCTTAATTACACCAAATTACACTTTCAAACTTATTCTTGGTTAATTGTCTGCGTCATTTTCCAATTCCCTTTCACTTGAATGTGTAATAAACTTTAGCGGTTGCAAATGTGCTTTTCCGAAATTACAAGATGTTTAAGTGCCCAATCAAATCCCAGTTACCTTTGAAAACATTGTAATATACATCATTGTGGTTATGCTCTATAGGAAATTCCCATTTTCTTTGGTATCTCAGACTGTAACAATTTTATTTGTAATTAAATTAATAGAAAATCGTTAGTTTTTATACACATTTGTTCTTTTTACTGCTTATCTAATCCCCATAAGCTTCCGCAGAGGTAGCATCTTATGTCTTATGGTACGCTTATCTCCTACATAAACCTATACTTAAATATTCTTCTTGGATGTTAAGTACAAGTTTGCGGATACAAAAGTCCTATAAAAGCTTTTATTATTATTTCCCAAGATATACCTCATCGGGCGGTGGAAAAAAGTAATTTTAGATTATTGGCGTAGATAGCTCGGTGGATGTTCAACTATAGATCTAAAACGTGAGAGGGTGAAGGCGCTTCCAGCCCTGCTTTATCCCATTAGGACTCGCTCTAAGGGGCTTACGTACATAAGACATCACAATAAAAAACATGCGAGAATAACGTTGTTTCCTTTTAAACGTCCAGATTACAACGGCAAAGGAACTCGCATTTTTTTTAAATTCTTAAAATTCGTTCTTTACGAGAACATAAATAATAATAACCTATATAGAAACGATTCATGACCCGTTCATGACCAAATACTGACCCATTGGTGTCATGCAGCAATATGAGGTGACCAACTAATGACCAACAGATAACTCATGGTGACCCGCAGCTATGGAGGTGACCCAAGAAGGTGACTAGAACATGACCCATTAACGACATCTTAGTCACAAACTGATTGCCCATTGGGTCACCTGTAGTCACGATTTGGTCATCATGACCCCTGCATGACAATTGACTACTACATGATGACCCAATGATAGCAAAATGGGCCATGTCTTTGCCACCTTTGGGTCAGATTAAATATGTGCTTATTTGAAGTGACCCCTACATGACAATTGACTACTACATGATGACCCAATGATAGCGAATGGGTCATGTCTATGCCACCTTTGGGTCAGGTTGAAAAGGTGCTTATTTGAAATGACCCCTACATGACAATTGACTACTACATGATGACCTAATGATAGCAAATGGGTCATGTCTATGCCACCTTGGGGTCAGGTTGAATAGGTGCTTACTTGAAGTGACCCTGGCATGACCATTGGTTACTACATGATGACCCATTGATAGCAAAATGGGCCATGTCTATGCCACCTTTGGGTCAGATGACCCTTGCATGACCATAGGTTACTACATGATGACCCATTGATAGCAAAATGGGTCACGACTATGCTACCTATGGGTCAGATTGAAGAGGTACCTAGTTGAAATGACCCATGAGTGACAATTTGATCAATACATGTGGGTTGCGATGATGATTCGTTTTGGTAATTGATTATGCATGGTTAGCTATCGACTTGGAGTACTTGCAATTTATTATGGAGTTGGAGTTAGTTAGCTTTTGTTTCATACCTCTATTTAATAAAAGTGTTAATATTCCTAGTACCTTATTCGAGAAAATAATTTACAAGACAAATTAATTGTTACCCGAAATTAAAATCAAACAATTAGATTCGAGCTATCTTTGAGCTATGTTAAAACAAGCTAATCCTCGCAAAATCTACAAATTTTCATATTGATCGGAACATTATCACTTTTTAACCAATTTGAGGGTATATTTTCACATTTAACAAATCAGATTATCTTATTTGAAGTTATTGCAACCGGTGCCACTGGCAGGTATTTTGACTTGCATAATCTTGAAGCATGAATGTACAAGGGAGGGGTTAAATTTATTGTATACAACCGGTCTTAACTGAAATTACAAACTATTTATTGTGTCAATTTGACACTAGCAACTTGAAATATTCAACGTAAGTTTTCTATGATAATATTAACTTATATTTAATATTTTATTCTATATTTTGTATTTTAAAATAGCATGGAAATACGGACTAATACATATCACACTCCAGATCAAAGAACATCAGCATAACATTTCCTACTTGAACCTCAGTCGTCAGCCTGGTCCATGGGATAGCGCGCCTGCCTTCTAATCGTGTCTACCGTCGCCGTCGTGGGTTCGATCCTCGTTCTAATCAAATTGCGTTTAATTTCAGATTCTGATCACAATTGTAATTATCTCTGTAATTTTGTTCACAAAATGTAATTACAATTAAAACCTATCGAGTTACAATTAATTACATGTTCATTTTTGAAATATTTTAGTAGTAACGGTTTTATGGGTCACGCTGTAGTCAGCAGTTTGCTACTACTTGGTCAGGTGTAGTCCGCAATCAAATGGTCAGCTCGGGTCAGCAATGGGTCATTAGGTTGTCACGTTAGGAACTAACTTTGGGTCGTCTTAGAGCTACCAGTTGGTCATGAGATTGTAACGTAAGGTACTAACTTTGGGTCAGCTAAACTCCACCTTGCAGTCATGAGATAGTCACTAGGAGGTACTTACTCGATGATGACCCACATGCTGACCAACTACTGGCCCTATGACACATTTCCCACTACTTGGTCACCATGGAAAGCAACCTTGGGGTCATTAAATGGTCAGGTTGAAAAGTCATCAGTTGGTCACTAAGATGTCACGTAAAATTTCTATATGGGAACTAAATTAGTTGTTATTACTGAAGGGTTTGCACAAAGCTAATCTGCTACTAGAATACGCCGTATTATTGTTTTGTATGAATAAAAATGTTATTTGGTATACAAAATGTGAATACGGTGGTTAATTTAAATCAATATTATTCATGAGATAATGTATGAACAACAAAAATACGTGAAAACATTGATGGCCACTTGCACGGCTGAAGGATGATCAGCCAATTTATAAGAAACATTTTTGGACATAGAAATGTGTACCGCAGTGGTAGAAAGGCGGAAGTAAATTTCAATGATTCGTGAATAATCTCTATTTCAGGGTTCATGCAATCACATTTGTACTTCAATATAACTCTATATGTTGACTTCAGTCAAATAGCAATTATTAGATTTTGATTGCATAATTTCAAAAGTGTGCAACGCAAAATCGAGTATTTCTATACACAGATTGAATATCGTATATTCCCTCTATATTATTATTATATTATTATATTATTATACCGGGTGGCGCAAAAAAAATCACCCTGTTTGAGAGGTCACTATATCGAAACTATTATAGATAGGATTCTGAAATTTGTACACATATTAGAAAACATACCAAAATTTTATATGTGCAAGTTTCAAAAACATTACTTGTGTGGGAAAAAAGTTACAGCTGTTCAAATTTGGTTGTCAAAAAATTGATTATACAGAGCTCAAATAGCACGCGTCGAGAAAACGATCAATGCCCGGGACGCTGTTTCTTCAAAACTACGTACGATATCAAGCTGAAAATTTCAAATTATATTTAAAATATATTAAGATCGATTGTGTAAACATTTCAATCAATTTGAATTAACGGAACGAAAATTATGGAATCTTGAAGTTGAGCGTAGAGTCAGAATATGTAGATTATTTCTAAACTTTTATTACACACGTTATAAAAGTGATTCTTTTCCCGTTATTCTGTTTTCAAGCTCAACGTCAAGATTCCATAATTTTCGTTCCATTAATTCAAATTGATTGAAATTTTCACACAATCGATCTTAATATATTTTCAATATAATTTGACATTTTCAGCTTGATATCGCACGTAGTTTTGAAGAAACAGCGTCCAGGCCATTAGAAGTTTTCTCTACGCGCGCTATTTGAGCTCTGTATAATCAATTTTTTGACAACCAAATTTGAACAGCTGTAACTTTTTTCCTACAATAGTAATGTTTTTGAAACTTGCACATATTAAAATTTGGTATGTTTTCTAATATGTGTACACATTTCAGAATTCTATCTATAATAGTTTCGATATAGTGACCTCTTAAACAGGGTGATTTTTTTTGCGACACCCGGTATTATTTTTATTATTATTATTATTACTAAAAGGAAATAAGTTTCTTATTTATCAAATAAGTATAGCAGAGCTGGTAAATTATAATAATATTGGGTTGATCGACACAATTCTATTTATATTTTAAAGTTTCGTACGCGACTCAAGTCAAATAACAATTGTTCTAGTTTTGATTATTCATCTATTTTCTTACAGTCAAGTATGTACACTGGGAATGAGTCAAGATTGTTTGGAGCAAAATGAACGAAGCAATAATAATATGAAGCAATTATTTCCTAAATTGGCTGCATGTTGCTCCATGGAACGAGATTAGTTTTCGTCGTTACTGCCTGTTACAGAAGAGACTGCGGAGCAGAATTCACGCTATGTAAGTTATATGCCAGACACTTAAATTAGATTCATTAAACTCTACGTTTCATAACACAAGATATTTCATATCATTCAACGACGGAGATTCGGTTCTCAACTTATGAAAATGACGATAAGTCACATTTTGATAATACTCTAATTACAGCACATTTTATTCTGTCTAACCTAAATGTAAGTATTTACAAAAAAAAAATCAAAAAGATTATCAGGATACGTGAAGCTTCTTGTTCCTAAACAATCTTGTTATTTATTATAATTTTTTGTTACAAAATGTATACCTATTTGTTAATATTTTTATACTCAATCCACAAATATGGCCACTCGATTGATGAAAACAATTCGAAGTTCATTAATTTAAACAACAAATTGTTTTAATTTAATTTTAATTGTCAAGTGTCCATATTTGTGTATCGTGTACAACAATGAACCTCGTGCAAAGAATGTGCTTTTTATTTAACTATAAAAATACATATTTAATATCACAAACCTTCATAATACATACTACTCATCCACACGTGATTTACCGCCCATCCCTGGACACTGTATGATAATAAATAATACTATTTACTCTCCCCTAGTTTACTACACCATTTGGTACTCAAGTACAGTGTCATGGCCACCACAGGCAAGTCGTCTACGTCACTTGGGCGGCAGTTTTGCCTGCAGCAGTAATATCATAGAGGGGTCATATCAGCATACCCGGTATTGAGGGGTGGAAGATGCTGGACACAAACATTGCACGCCATGGATTCAGTCGTGCAGTCAATGTTTTCCGTTCCATGTGTACAGCTAAACATGGAGGTGGCAGGTATTGAAGGTAAATCTGGAGGCCAAATATAAATCCTGCTTTTAGTATAATTGTAGCCAGTCTCTGGGATACACTTTTGATTGCCTATAGCTTTCCTTTTGGTACCTTGGAGCCATCAACTCATGTGAAATTTTCTACCAAATGCTAATCATCCCGAATTGAAAGGTGTTTTAGAGAAATTACAGACTTTATATTATATTATAAATATTAATATAACAAGCTTTTGGCTATGCAGCATATTGTTGTAGAGAGTTTGATTATTTTTGTGTTTGTAAAAATAGGATACAGTAACAAAACAACAAGAAAACGCTCCGTGTAACGCGTTGATAAGCGAGTCTTTGTATTGCATGCGAAATAATATTCGTGTAAAGTAGATGTTCTACAAATCTTAGAAATAGTAATGAAGACAATCTAATCAAATACATCAAAGGAGCAGTGATAATTGCTTTGAAACATTTTTGAATACATTTGTCAAATATTGCAAAACAATCGTTAATTAAATGTCAATTCCTCTGTAAGTTCTTGACCGATTTGTCTAAAAATTATCAGAAACTGCGAAAATGTTTGTCCCAATGACCATAATTCGATTATTTTCGTTGTTTGGTCTAACCGAAGGAAAGAACGCAAACAAATAAAATTAGAGAAAGAACCATAAGAGTATGGTGGTGAACAAGAAACTAATCTAAAAATAGAAAATACATATAAAACCATAACTTTCTTGTAACTTAAAGTTTCCTCGAAAAGTTTTTCCCGCGTGACTTTGCCTTGGGGTTACGACGTACGCTATGTGTGAACGAGTGCCGCCACCCCCCACCAGGTGGCAGTAACATCGCGTATTGTTTGCCGCGGGGGCAGATGCTCCCAATGCCCCAATAACTACCCCTCCCTCCCCTACTCATGCTGATAACGCACTTGCACCCCCCCTCGCCCCTCACACAAGAAATAGCATTACGTGATCGTAATAATACACGAGCTGGCCGTCTTCGAGGGGTTCGACTTTCAAGGAGAAGATTGGCGGTTTTTAATTGTCTTCTGGGTTATAATGACTTGTTTTCAAGAAGCTATTGGCGGTGGAGGAAACGACAATTATGGTTTAGATGAATATGTTAATTCGCATCGACCTTATAGCCCTGTCAAAATGTGTTTATGAAAGTCATCTCCAAGGAACCCTATTCTGTAACTTTATTTCTTATGGAAAAGAAACGTAATGACGTTTCTAATTTGTTTCATGTTAATCTTACCTAAAAGCTAATTACGAAATTCAGATTCAGATTTCATCGGAAATGGCTTACAGAATAAGGGCCTAAACCCATATATTATGTATTCAACTCAAAAAAGTGTATTCTCTTGATATTGAGCCATTTTCAATCCGAAGTGACAATAATGACAAAGTGTTTCATAAAATATTGAAACATTTTTACGCTCTTCTCTCAATAAGCGTGTACAAAAGTGTTATATATTTTGTTTATTGCCAATTTTCACACCATTTTCCTTCCAAACGAGGCTTTTTAAACTCTTTGTCCGCTATTTGCAACAAACAACTTTTGTATTCGCGTTTTATCCTTTCCCTTCAGCATCCTTTGAGTGTAAGCTTAACCAGATTCATACCTCCATCATTGTGATTAACTTTCAAAACTCAATTCCGTCGTAATTCTATATTTTGAGTGGTTTTGTATATGCAAACATAAAGGGGTTGCTTTTCGCGTGGAGGCGGGACTTTAATAACGGGATTGCGAATATATTTTTTTTTGAAATATAATCTATGCATTCTGAGCATCGATCGCCAATCTTTCTTAAAGCAGCAGTCAGTTACTACTTATCAAAACCCGAGGGAGGTGTTGGTTTACGGCGCAGAATAGAGAGGTCGCTACTTATAATGACTTTCATATTACGACGAGAAAGGATTATTGAAATATGATTCATAGGGGAGAACACTAAGGGGAAATGAAGGGGGAAAAGAATATTACATTTTTCTGAATAGAAATTTTTCACGGAAGAGACATTCTTATAATGGAACTCTCTCGATGGGGAGAACAGAATCTTTTTCAAACAAAGACAAGAATCTGGCGCCAGAAACAAGAAGCAGAATAAAAGCTACTGTTAATTACTCTATTTCCCATATGACCGGATTTCATTATTAAAACGTATCCAGACAATACGGCATGGCGATGATAATGTTAATATCTAGAAGTTATTGCTGTAATGAAGCTGTTTGCTCCCTGATGCGTCGTAGCGAGAAGAGATACAGGAAGATGATGCGAGGGCTATCAAGGAGGCTGTGGAGATGATGCGAGGGCTATCAAGGAGGCTGTGGAGATGATGCGAGGGCTATCAAGGAGGCTGTGGAGATGATGCGAGGGCTATCAAGGAGGCTGTGGAGATGATGCGAGGGCTATCAAGGAGGCTGTGGAGATGATGCGAGGGCTATCAAGGAGGCTGTGGAGATGATGCGAGGGCTATCAAGGAGGCTGTGGAGATGATGCGAGGGCTATCAAGGAGGCTGTGGAGATGATGCGAGGGCTATCAAGGAGGCTGTGGAGATGATGCGAGGGCTATCAAGGAGGCTGTGGAGATGATGCGAGGGCTATCAAGGAGGCTGTGGAGACGATGCGAGGGCAGATCTAGGAGGCTGTGCAAGTGCTCCATGGGGCAGTCATTCAGGCAGGATTACATGGCAGGTAATTAACTTACAAGACAATTGGGGCCAATGGAGCGGTCTTGATTGGATTCTTTGTGTGTGGACACAAGACGGGATATAATTACAAAATAATCTCAACACTTCTCATGAATACAATTTTTTTAATTTCTATATTTTTATATTATTTATTAATTGCAAACTGATTATTGGTTACTTATATTTTATCTCACTACAACTTTATTTTTGTATAATACCTGCATTATTAATTTATTTGTTTTATAGTAATTGATCGCAATTATTTATGAAATTTGATCAACAAAATGTTCCAGAATATATGTTTAAAATTAAATTTAAGTAAAAAGGTAACTGAAAATGCAATTTGCTTTTTATGTAATTTATAAATGCCTTGACAGCTGAATTTTTTTGAAGAAAGAAGAAGGATGGAAAAGTTTGAAGGAAGCTTTCAATCGTATCGTATTTTCAAAATTGCAAAATTAACTTTATTTGATGCACAAACTTAAAGTTTTCCTCCGAGGACGGACATTATTATGTTGGCATGATGACAGGTCAGATATAACTTATAAATTGAGATAAATCGATGTATTTTTGTAATGTGAGCAATTCCTCATCGCATTAAAGATTTCTCCTTAGAAATCTTAGATATTAAGAGGCCTATTCTAGAACTTTTCAATTCCCAATTCTGATGGAATTCGATTCCAAGCAATGTTAATCCTTAAGTGGGTATTCCACTAAATCAAGAACAAGATTTTAATTTTTCTTGTCTCACTCTAGCCAAATTGGCCCAATTCTAATCGGCAGATTTGAATTGCCCAACTAGAATTGTATAGTGGAATTGAATCAGAATTCCATCAATTCCCTTGAATTCCATCAGAACGTAATTGGGTAAAAGTTATAGAATAGGGCCCCAGGTAATCGTAAAATTATCAAATATCGCCTAACAAATTGGCGATATTTTGCCAAAACCGCCAAAACAGCTAATGAAAATCGCTAATCCGCAAAGCGTCACCAAGTCCCTCTCGGTCGAACGTAATCAAGTGTTCATTCGAGTTGTCAGAGACAATCCTGCTGACTAACTTGTCCTTCCAACTCCAACTGGTGCTGACTCTTGGGTGCAATTGACGTTCGACACATCGAGACACAAGACAAAGACACCGCCATCTCTCCTTCACGTCGACAACAGAGACAGAGAGAGACAAGAGCAAGTTGAACAATCAGTTGTTGACATCTTGCTCGTAGGACGTCTTCATCGAGCACAAGCAGAGTCGTTAGAATAATCTCAAGACATAGGCCAGCAAATGTCTCTTGATGTTCTAATATGAATGGCATTAAGAATTTCACTAGCAAAACGTTTGCTTATTCGTGGATAACGCAGCTTTTGCTTCATATGAATATGCATTGCCGATCTGTTGACCGAAGATGCGTAAAGCATCAGGAGCATATTCTTTGCTTCAAAATTCTATACACCATCCATTTAATACATTATCTGGGAGCCATGTATTCCAAGAAATTTGAAATTTTGTTCCATCTATTCGCTTAGATATAATATCTGAACACGAGTCCCCCAAACAATGTAGGAAAATGGTCTAAATTTGCTATGCTTTTCTAAATTTGAAGATTGAATCGACTCAAAAGGGGATGGCAAACTAAAGCCAAGGTCGACGTTTTCATAACATTTTTCGATTTTCATTCAATCAATTTTAATGTGATTGTTATTTGAAACTAATGAAAGTAACTCTTCAAAATGTTGTATCGATTATAAGTATGCTCAAATTTAAAAATAAACACTACTTGTTAGTCTCCATAAACTGTCAATTTCAACTGATTCTCCCAGTTTGAGCTAGGCATTTTTAAAAGGCAATGAGACGCTTTTGTAAAACAGATTTGAGAATCGTCTGACCTGCTAACAGACATGTGAAAATGTTCTAGTGTCAGTTCTAGACTGCACTATTGACTTTATGAATAAGATAAACGTCAACAAGAGCACCCCCAAGTGACAACCCTAACCTAACTTTCATTCTATCCCATACTTGTAAGTTTACCAACGTACTTATTCACATTCCCCGACAAGTCGAGCTGTCATAAACACACGTCCCAGTTTCTTCTGTACAACTACATACACCACACAGCAGTAATTTAGAAGACGAATTCACGTGTAGTTTATGTGCGGTTGTAGCTGCCACTTGTCATGAGTTGAGCGTCACAGAGGGATTCAAAAGTTCCCGCCCCGACTTGAATGCAGTTCGAATTCATGTGGCAAGGCGGCTGTGGTATGTTTCCACTGCAACTTTGTTCGCGTCAAACATGGCGTCTGAAGTGCAGTAGGTACTCATCCATTGGGGAACTAACTGGGTCGACATAATACCCATTCAAGATGACATTACGATAATACAAAATAAGGGTTAGTGGTGTTTATAGTGAATGGGCTAATGACGACGGATAAAAGATTTATGATATATAGATGATGATGATGATGATGATGATGATGATGATGATGATGATGATGATGATGATGATGATGATGATGATGATGATGATGATGATGATGATGATGATGATGATGATGATGATGATGATGATGATGATGATGATGATGATGATGATGATGATGATGATGATGATGATGATGATGATGATGATAAAGATGAAGGAGGCGGTCGTGGTCTATTAGTAGAAACCTTCCCAATATTTTCCTCTCGACTGAGAGAAAGCATGAAAAACACATTCATGAAGGACGACCGAGAGAATTCATACTTGAAGAGGTAATCAAATTATCAAGCCATGAAAACTCATCTATTTCGTTTGGCTTAAAACTTTAAGAGGGCTTGGTAGTGAGCGTGGCCTTGACGAGTTATTTAATCGATTTTTATCAATATCTTTTTCCAGTGTAATTGTTATCAAAATAGGGCTATGGACGTGAATTCAGAACAATTCACTGAAAATAATTTCATGGTTTGGAATAAGCTATTAGTTTTATTGTGTCCAACAGGTGTTTAGAACCCGAAAATTACTAAATTTTCGGGTTCTAAACACCTGTCGGACAAAATAAAACTAATAACTTATTCCAAACTATGCAATTATTTTCAGTGAACTGTTCTGAATTCACGTCCATAGCCCTATTTTGTTAACAATTACACTGGAAAAAGATATTGATAAAAATCGATTAAAAAACTGTTCAAGGTCAAACTCACTACCCAGCCCTCTTAACCCACACAGACCAAATAGGTGATTCGGAACTTTCGAGTTATATCATGTTTTATCAATTGTGTATATAAGTAATTGTTACAGCGAGGTGACAATTTTCAGAATTTAATTCCTTGACATTCTATTTTATATAAGCATAAAAGAGATGCATCAGCCGAACCTAACCTAATTTAACCTAACTAAACCTAACCTTAAAACCATAATATAATCTACTAAACGTAACTTGTAAAATTAAAGAAATAATAATAATTGTACCTACTTCATTATATATTTTCACCCTTCCTTAATTCTCTGTACTCATTGTTTGCCCCCTGTTTTATCAAAGATGTAAACTCTTGAAGTGTCCAATCCCCGAAGAGACAAAGCACATTTCAGTGTTCGCGTGCCCCGCTTCCTTAACGGTTGTTTAGTAAAGTGTAGTCTTCTAGTGCTGAAGAGTTTCGTAAACGTCGTATACACGGTCTAAACTGTCCCGCTGCCGGTGCACTAGGGAATAGACGATACAACGCCATTAGCCGAGAAGATATGGTCAAATAAGGAAGTTAGATGATGGGGCTAACTTCGCCGACGGAAGTTTCAAGAGTCAGAGTGTCGGAGTTCGAGACTCGGTTGCGAAACTTTCATTGAATTACACCGAAGTCGTGTATATTTTAGAGTCTGGTTTTGTAGAGATGTAGTTGAGTGTGTATTTACTTGTGGGACGTGGTTCCATTACAGAAGAGTGCAATAATGTATAAGATGGGAAAGCAATATGTGATGATAGCGAGCATTTGTTCCATTAATTTACCTACTTTACTGACATAATATTATCTTGAGAATGTAAAGCTTGGGATCTGTGGCACATTTAGCCCAGTCCTCACACGCAAACTGTTTTATAGCGTTTTTGTGACTGCTAGCTCAATTAACATAAAATTCATCATAAGAGAAGGTATAGTTGCAACATTTTTTAAGTAAAACTTTTTACGGCAATGTGTTCTTGACGGAGAATAAAAAGTATTTTTCATATATTTTCATTAAAAATTTATAGTTTATACTACCTACCCCATTACATGTTTAGTTGACTGAATTTTTTCAAAAATCTGACAAAAAATCCCCCCTACGAAAATGTGATATTGTCAATACATCAACCGAACTTCTCCCCCAATGACAAAATAGTTTACACGAATCGATATCAAGGAAAATTCTCAATTCCCCCCCCCCCCCCCCCCCTTTATAATAACTACTAGATCATTAAAGTCAAATAAAGAAATGCATAAATTCAATTCTTACCTATAACTTGACCGGAAGCAAATCCCTCGCTCTGCGGTCCCCGGCATTATTTTCTCATTAATATCTTGGAGTGAGCATTGATCTTATCAGGGGTCATTACTGACCGCTCATTATCACTTATCATAGCTCTTATCGGCTTAGGCAATGACGTCATTCAACACTCAATACATCACCACTAACATGACACGCGAAACTGTCATTAGTCATTACAGTCATGGAATCATGACCTAGGACATTACGAGAAGTGATGGGAAAGTGCAGGTTATGTCATTAGAATTATTAGCTTGACAAAAGTCAAAGACCATCGTAGACGTTTTGTGTGAGGCAAAGAAATGTAAATGAAATAATAGGCCATTAGAATATGAAATATTTGACATGAAAATGAAGATTTATTATCACAATGTACAGAACTTCACTGAAAAGGCACAGGTCAGCAAAAAATGTCTATACTCTTTCTATAACAAGTTTTAAGTTTTTCGCTTATTTAATTTTACCTAGGGTAACCGGATACAATAAGGCCATGGATGCAATAAGGCCAATTCTAATTATAGAACGTTTGGAACTCAACACATTCTATCGGCATGTAGTAGCATGAAGAATGATGGTTTCCCGTCAAATGTAAAAAGTTTTGGACGAGAAGGCTGTGAAACTACTAATTCTGTGACGCGTTCAGTCATCAACTACCCCCAAGAAGTCGAAAGTCAATTTCTCATCGCATAGGTAACTTTAATATTTGTTATGTTAATAATACAAGTTTGACATACATTCAAATTATTTTGGTGTATTCCTGGGACTCCACTCTAATGTTTAAAATTGCTGAATTGTGATTTTGATGTGATTTTCCCATTAATTTTAGCATAATTGGCCATATTGTATCCACTAGGATGCAATATAGTCAATTGGCAAACATTTTTGTTTTTATTTGTTACTCCCAACATACATTTTTAATTCATGATTTTCTTACTTTTTTTACAAGAAGACATTCTAGGTATACCAATTATCTTTGGTATACCTATGAAATTCTAAATGTTTTTTTACCGTGTTTACTTTTCTTGTTATAAGCATAAAACTAAAACGGTGGCCTTATTGTATCCGGTTACCCTATTTATTTTTAAAACTATTTATTTGTTCAGCGACAGTTTTCATGTATAATCCAATGTGACTAAAAGTTGTAAATTGTTTTATTATACCTATGCAATCTATGCAATCTATGTGCAGTATAAACTAATTTAATAATCTTATCTTCATTTGACATTGACGCTTGGAAAATGTGGATTTGGAATTGAGAATTTATCGAAAATATCTAAATCTACGATCGTCCTGGTGAGAACACCAATCTGAAATCAGAGAAAAGAGTGATAATTTATAGACAAGCATTCAAAATTATGCTTTCATTTCAAAGTAAGACCTAAAAGCTGAAACGTCGAACAGCTACAGGCAACCGAAACGGATATATGAAAGAAATAGCTGTGTTGTGAATTGTCATTGTTGTTTCAGGAGATGTGAGTCAAAACAACTCCATTTTGGTCGTCTGTACGTGTCAGTGCTTCGTTCGAGCTGCTAGCATGAAAACTTGACGTCAGTTCCAAGGAAATTCGTCTGTGAAGACGTTTGGAATACCAGTTTCATCAAATGTGGCTTTAACCCTTTACCAGCAAAGTTTGAATATCAAGATTTTTGATAGAACCTTGATATAATAAAATATGAGCCATAGATCCTTGCTACCTGCAAGGATAAAAATAAAATACATTTTTGCTAAGTTAAATAAAATATGTGTAAATGATCTTGTAAATTATTTTATCAATCAATAACCTATAAAGGGGATGACGTGAAACAGCACGAAACTGTCTCTGAACTCACCCTAAGAGCGAGAGATCGCGGACGATGTCCTGCAACGCCTTGCACTTGTCGTTCTGCCTCCGTTGCGCCGCGCACGGAGCCGCCGTCAACGACCTCAACGCCATCACCACCGCCTCCTTCATCCTCAGCTCGTCGCCGCTCGTCAGTTGCACTTCCGGTTTCTCGTGCGACTTGTCCGGTATCTTCCCCCAGGTCCACGTCGAGTTCACCTTGCCGAAGATGGCGTCGTCGAGGTCCGTGTCATCGCCCTCGATCCAGTCGTCCTTGGCGACGCCGAAGATGGCGTCGTCGCGGGGGTCGTCGTCGTGGAGGCAGGCGGAGTCGACGCTGTTGCCGCAGGAGGCCTTGACGGCGTCCGCGGGCGTCTCCTTGGCCTTGTCGGTGGAGGGACCACGGCGGGGAGGTTTGGGGAGGTTGGCGGGAGGAGGACGGGAAGGAGGTTTGACGACGATGTCGGAGCCGGAGCCGGAGCCGAAGTCTTCCTCCCACGCTCCATTGTCGTCATCGTCTTCGTCCCGGATTGAGAATACTAAACAGCATTCAATACAGAGTTAACTTTCAGTTTTAGGACTATATGTAGCTGCCAACATTTTGGAATCTAGATTCGAAAATTGCATTGAAATACCAACATTTTTTGAAAACGTCTTATTTTCTATCAATGCTTGGACAAAAAATGGTTTATCTTTGAGCCCAGAGTAGAATTGGATGCGTTCATATTATATTATTTCGAAAAACCTTCCTAAGTAAAAGCAATTATGCAAAGTACTCTTTGACAGTACCAGCTAGGTATATTGAAAATACTGTTTTCTTTTTGTCTATGGTAATACTTCTAAGCATGAAAGCGATTGAAAACCCACTCTGGGAAGGCAGTTAGAATAGCCATGCGAAATAAAAATGCACACAAGAGTGGTAATCAATGTCGGCGTGCGTTTTTAAGTCGCATTCCGTTTCATAAGTAAGTTCATTTAAGCTCTCTTAAAGCTCGGTTTCATTATGTTTAATCTGCCATCGGTACTGACATAATATCCAGTGATGAATTCAGAAATTTTGGCCCGGGGGGGGGGGGGGGGGGGATTATGCAGAAAATAAAAAGTTATAGCTGGACTCAAGAGGTGGTTTGGGGGGTTACCCCCCACAGAAAACTGCCGCACAGCGAAACTTTGGAAAATCTCAGATTATCCAAATCTGAATCTTAGATTAGTTTTAAGAGCATGTTGGCTCTGTCAGATCTGCAATGTAGAATGACAAGATTAGCCATGCAAAAGGTGTCAAAGTAGGGGAAAAGGTAGGGTTTAAAATGTTTTGGAGAATATGAAATACCGTTAGGGTGGTGGGTATTGTTTTACGTTTCTTTGTAATTTAAAAGCACATGTCTTATTTGTGAATTGAGACTTGTACAGAAGAAAGTAAAGAAAGTGTCCCGGGGGGGGGGGGGGGCACTCGCCCCCTACAGGCATGCCTGGATTTATCAATAAACATGAATCTGACTTACAGTCGTCCTCGTCATCGCCCTCGTCGTCGCTCTCGTCAGACTGGTAAGACTGCACAGGAACGATGTCCACGTTCGTATCACTTTTCATCACCTTCACTCGCTCACCTTGCCCCTGCTTCTCAGGATCAAATCTCAGTTGCCATTTAGCATGTAAATTAACAGTCGTTTCCGGAGTTTTCTTCAAATTACCATCATTTCCTCCACGAAAATCCACCTCTCTGGGAGCGTCCTCTGTTCGAGGCGCAACTGCTTTATGAGTTTTGCAGTGAGCCAAAACCACGCATGACAAAACTAGAGATGTTAGAATAATATTATTCAGCGTCATTGTTTTCGGAGAGATGTTTACTCTTTGGTTCTGTGATTACACTGAGCAACTGGAGGCGGAAATTTAATTGACATTTAGTAATCAGTGACGGAAATGGTTTGAGATGTCGAAACATTTCCTTAACGTGGAGCCAGGAAGTTGTGAGGTGACAATATGTGTGAAATACTTTGGAGGTTTTATGCAATATGAAATACGCGATAGGAAATTGCTTTATGAGACCACATGATTTGATAACACTTCTTTGGTTTGTGTGGGAAGTTTAATATGAAACTATTTTTAGCTATTTTTGAACGTATAAAATTTTACGAAAATCTTGGTTTCGATCGAATGCGTTGTATACATTAAAAAAATCAAACTTATTAAAGAAAACAAAAAGTGTATATAAGTACTCGTTGATGTTTAGATGAAGTCCTCTGTCTACCAAATTGCAGGAATATAGTTTATTATTTACACTATTTTATTACTGTACATACAGTTCAGAAGAGATTTAATATTGTTGTTGACAGCTGTGGCAGTACCTTTTTTTTACAAAATATGCAAAGCCAGAAGCAATATAAATATTATATTATTAAATCAAACAGAATTTAAAAATTCGCCCTAATATCTCAAATGAAACATCTTCTCTATCAATAAAACCCCATGAAAAACACTTAGTATCTGGTCAATCAGCAACTCACACCTAAGATCAGCTATTTGCACATCAGCCCGTGTCCTCCAGAATGCTCCAGCTGACCAGGATCAGCAACAAGCTGTTTCCAACTGATGTGCGAATAGCCACTGTCTTACGTCCGTCCAAGCAAGGACTCCACTGGGCTCTATTCATCATTCACCATTCACCACAGAACAGAACATCTCCACCCGCGTCCAAAGCTGTTTACCGTCTAGAATATTCTAACACCTCTTACCATTACAAGATGGGTTTTGAATATAGAATGGTCATTTACTTTACAACTGTAGTTTTCTCTCGTGCTATAAACTAGTAGAATGTTGACGACCTGGGTGACGCTTGGCGTCGCCGTCGGTTTGAGGCGTCGGTCTGAGGCGTCTTCTTATCACCGGCGGTGTAAATATCATAGTCAAAGTTTCTTATGTCAAAGCTTGAAATGAAAATTATTTTACCAAACCTTTTTACAAAATATTGGTGTAAAAGAATACGTTCAACAGCTTCCAATTAACTATGAAAACATTTTGGAAATGAAACCCAGAATGCGAAATGTTATTTTGATTGTGATATGTTTACGAACACACCAAAATGAATGAATGTATTATTTAAAGGTATACGAACATGTGGTATGTGAAATGCTATATACTAAATAAATATAATTACTATGATTTTCACTTAGTAAATATATATTTTGAGCATTGGAAAGCATAATATTTGAACTGGAGAGTGTAGGTATATTAAAATGTATGAATGAGTGGCAGGAGCCTGCGAAATAAAAACGACTTGGATTCTGTGTTTCTCTATAATACAGCAGATTTGACTCTGAGCTTGTTTTCTGGAGGCTCGGGGTTCGATTCTCGTGACCGTACTTCATGACTGAGGTTTTCGTTGCATTTCCTCAGTCAATAGGCAGATGTTGGGAAGTGCCCAGACTGGAGTTGGGATAGGCCACGACCGTTTCCTACCCACACACATATATAAATGAGTTATGGTAGCATACAAAGGTGCGAGACCAAGAAAGAGAGGTATAAAAATAGTTCTCTTACCCAAAACTCATGAATCTTGTCGACCAACAAATAAACTCTCCTACAGTAATTTCAATGCTTCAAAACCAAACAAAAACGCTGGTAGCCATCAACTCAAATCCAAGCTCCATCATAACATCTAGATTATGAGATCGGATCGATGCTACCGATTAGGCCGATTACCATCATCATATGTCCGGACTGATCCCTCTAATCGTCAGTGATCGGTCTGATGGGCTGGACAAAAGGCCCATTGAAATCTCTCTCACAATCCCATCAAGACATTCGACCCCTGGGTAAGTGCAGAGATGGCTGAACAATTGTTACCGGACTAATTGCCCGCGTTTTGTTCTACTCTGCTATAATCTTTCCTGCTATCCAATTAGATCTAATAGGATTATTGCATCGAGCCAGAAGCTCTGTGGGATTCTGGAATTAAACCAAGGGACGTTTCAACCCTTGTCGGTTTACAAACATTACAAAAAACTTACCCCATTTTGGTGATTCTCGACTGATTTTAGAGGTAGATATTAGAATAGAATGAAACTGGATGCCATTTTGCTGAAAATCAATCAGAAAAGTCAGAAATAGTCACAGAAATATTGTGAATAATTGGAACGATAAATTGGAACGCTAACTAAATTATTTAAGTGATATTTTATAAATTAGGAAATTAGACAGGTGAATTAATAAGGCGTAAAATGTGAAATATTCTAAGCTTAGGATCACAATGAAGATACACGCTAGATTTGGACATGGAGAGAAATGATTTTGAGAGGAAACAAAAAATATGTATAAAATGTGTTTGGTCACTAGTATTGTGTTTAAATAAAAATAAATATTAATGGGGGTTTCCTTTGAGAACCTATACATAACAATATGTTGGTTAGCGCAATTTTTAAATACCTGTTATAAATACCTGTTATTGTTATAGCTTGATAATTTGATTCAATTTGAAATTCTTATTAATTTGTATTTTAAGCATGAATCCAGTTTCGTTATTCTAAAATCAGTCGAGAATATCACAAAATGG